>FLSR01004872.1:21888810-21934402 GCA_900092035.1 Leuciscus waleckii
CACGATCAGATAGCTATCCGATCTGAGAAAACGCATGAAGTGGCCAGGTGTAAACAGCCCCCATGACAAAAACATACGCACGAAAGCCGAAAACAAACGCTGTTTGGCCTCTCACGTCCATAGACAGTATATAAACGCTCACGTCCAAATTTAAAGGAAGTGGTGGGGGAAGTGACGTATGCCGTAAAGCAGTCGAATTTTGTAGTTATTTTTGTGCTAGGGTTACTACCCGAACCCCGAAGTTACATAGTGCTAGTAAAAGCGATACAGACCCCGTCAGGCTATGGCAGACGTGTCATTCAACCTATTGTAAGTCGATGTACCATCACAAGAGTCTTGGAAATATATTATGAAGGTTGAAAAGCTACATAGTGTTCCTTTAAGGATTCATTAGTTTGAATATTGGAACAAACACTATAACAACATCTTAGTTGATAATTCAATATACCTACTTTATTTTTGACTAAACATCCCATACTATATATTTAACATATGAGCAGAAATTGGCGAACAAAAGCTTATTTAATGTGGCAGTAGTCTTTTTTTTACAGTAAAACCTTTTTAAAACAGCTCGCATCTGTGCCGTTCATTCATTCACACACCGACACGCGATTCATATTTAAACAGTCTTTTTGCGTTTACAGACACTATTCCTTATCGCGATTAGAACAAAGCACTTAAGAATAAAGAACTTACTATTCACAATCCTCAGCTGGATTCGTTGCTCCTCACAATCGTTGCTCCTCGAAGTGAAACTAAACCAGCACTTCTGAGGTAAATTCCCAGGATTATTATTACGATAGTATTATTCCTCACAGCGTAGCAACGTAAAGTACATGATTCTTATTAAACTTTGTGTTTTATCCAGCTGATGTGGGCGTTGACATGTTTGCCTGCACGCCTGTATGTTCACATTAGCAGATAATGAGTTGAAATGAGAATGACTAACATCTCTCTTTTCATACAGATTACATAAACAGAAAATATTTGTTTTCGTTTTGAATTAGATAATTTAAAAGTACACACTTAAATGATTATAAATATATAGCTCATGTCTGGGTGAATAGTATTTACTTAGTTTTGTGTACGTTTAGAGACAAGCTCCAGAAAAAAAGTTCACGGAGACGCAGAGGCAGAAAGCACACCCTGTTTATTTTCTTTATTTTACAAGAAAAATAAAGCACAATGTTTTGTTTCGATTGTAAGTGGACACATAAAAAAGTAGACATTTTACAGTTTATTTTTTCATATTTCTTAAGTCTGTATTAGGGCTGCACGATTAATCGCAATTTACATGTAATCGCACTTAAATCGAGATGGCTTATCGCGATTTTAAAATTGCAAAGGCTGCGATTATTTTTTTTATGCGCAGTTTGTCATTGATGTACGGCTCTGTAAACTCTGCTCCATCTGAAAGCACTGTGAGTTTGAGTCACTTATAACGTGCATTTGAAAAAACAACACGCGTCAAACATCTTTCCAAAACATGAGAAGCATTTATGAACCTCTTTTTAATAACATGCAACATTTAATAACATGCATTTACTCCAAACTCACTTCATAACGACAGTTGAGCATCCTTCTGTGAGATGATGTGCCTTCCTACACAGAATAAGCAGGGCTCTAGAGCAATCTTCTGTTTATTCGCTACAGCGATAGGGATTTCCTGGAATGATGCGCATTATTGTACTTCTGCAGCGGGGCATATTTATCGTGTTTGCATGAGAGCGCCCTCTGGCGTTCAAATGGGGCAGTGTTTACTACCAATCAGCCGCACTCCACTGACAAGCTGCGAACAAAATAATCGCAGCCTTTGCCAAATCGCGTGCGGTTTAATTGCGATTAATCGTGCAGCCCTAGTCTGTATGGATTATTTTAAGTCTATATGTGAAAAAAATTGAGCAAAACGCGCCGGCGCGTTTGCCGACCCCAGAGGGTTAATGACACTGAAGAGTGCTAGGTCATGATAATTCCTCTTTAAACTAAATTGCAGAACATCTGAGAACATCTTGCGAGAACAATGATCAATGATGCACACTTTTGTTCGGTAGTGCAATGGTCTATTGGCTGGTTTGAGAAGGTCTGATGGCAATAATGTACAACATCTGCTGCACAGAGGTGTGCTGTTGATGTCGTGTGCAGGCAGACAGTATCCTAGTGATAACTCCTTCTGTGATCTTCCCAACATAATGAAAAATACAATTGTATTTAAAGGATAGAATTTGAAGGAAACTGTAAGATGTGCATGTTTTTTTTTAAATGTTTTGTCAGTGATGCACAGTTAGACAATTGTATTTACACTGCAAAAAACAAGACCTATATGTTTCCATTAACAAATATACTGTATCTCATATTTTCCTAATGTCTTGTACCGTTGAACATGGCATCACATGGATGGGAATATGCATATGGAAATATGTAGATGAGAATATGCATGATAAAACTAGGCATTGTAAGCTCCATATTAGGGCTGCACGATTATGACAAAAATCATAATTGCCGATTATTCCCTTGAAATTGTAATTCGATTATTAATTACGATTATCACAATTCACAATTTATATATATATATGTTTACTTAAAAATTGTGAACACACACACTGTCCCCCTTTACTTAACATAAACATAAATTGTAAGAATATGACTAATAGTAAAGACTACTAAGTTAACAAGGTTAAGCTATTTAATAGCAGTCCCAAACTAGTTTTATTAATACAATGCTCGATTTACCAGTCTTTTAAAAATAATATTTATTATTTTATACAAAGTTAATATCAGGCTATATACAAAATAAGACAAAGTGAACATAAATTGGCATTTTTGGGTTAAGGAAACAACACTTACCATAGTAAATACACAATACTAACAAAAACTGTTAATACAACACAGAAACTGCTCCTGATTAATAGAATTAACATCATACCTGCATGCAAATCCTTCTCGCTAATAACAGAGGGCCTAACACAGATGCCTGCGGCACTCCATAGTTTACTGGAGTTATGGTCGATTTTTCTCCATTTAAATAGACAAAATGGTAGCGGTCAGATAGGGATGATTTGAACCAGCTTAGCGCTTGTGCTTGAACACCAGTATAATTTTGTAGTCGATCTAAGAGTATTGTGTGATCTATAGTATCGAACGCAGCACTAAGATCTATTAAAACTAGTATTTAGATACAGCCTTGGTCAGAAGCTAAAAGTAAATCATTTGTGATTTTAACGAGCGCAGTTTCAGTGCTATGATACGGTCTGAATCCAGACTGAAACTTTTCATAGATCTCATTTTCTTGCAAGAAAGGTGGGTTTGCTGCAAAAAGCTATTTTTTTAGTTCCATCTGACCATAGAATCCGGTCCCTTTCAAGTTCCAGTTGTGTTTGACAACTGAATATGCTGGAGTTTGTTTCTGGATGAGAGAGGAGGATTTTTTTGTGAAACCCTCCCATGTGGTGATGTAGGGGTTGTTTGATCTTTTTTCTTTTTTTTTGGCTTTCTGACCCCAAAACCCAACAAATCTCTTCTATTCTCCATCTGGGATCCTTGGAGATTATTTGGCCACTCGAACTCTCCTCCTCCCTGTGCATTCATACAATATAGACACACGTCCTCTTCCAGGCATATTCTTAACATCTTTAGTTGATTGGAACTTCTTAATTATTGCCCTGATGGTGGAATTTCAATGCTTTAGCTATTTTCTTTCAGCTACTTTCTTTTCTGTGAAGCTCAACAATCTTTTGCTGCACATCAGAACTATATTCTGTTGTTTTACTCATTGTGATGAATGATTAAGGGAATTTGTAAGGGAGATTCCTCCTTCAAAAACAAGAAGTCATGGCTGGACAATTCCACGTTCCTATTCACCCCTGGTGGTGTCTAAAAAAATCTAAATATTAATTGGTAATATACTTCAGAGATATTTTATATAATAATATTGAATTATAATTGTGGCCAACGTGTGTGAAGCGGAGAATAACTACTCACCGCGGGAAGCAGAGACTGCATGTTCTGGTTAGAGTCTGCTATTGTGGCCAGATACACCAGATTTCTGTGTAACATCTGTTGGTAGCTGTCAAAAGAGAAACGAGAAACACACTTTGATTACGGACTGAATCTGGAAAAGAATTATGCAGCATCCTAGATTATTTGTACTTGAACACTATTGTACCAAACACAGAGTCCTAACCAGACACGATGAGGTAATATTCCAGTGACAAGCAGTTAGTCTGTACACACCAGACGAGACGCCACAAAATCAATCTAAAACTAGGGATGCACCGGTTGACTGGCCATAAATCGGAACCGGGTGGTTTTTGCTTCTAACAGGCGATAGTTTTTTTGTATTCTTTCGGACGATTTTTACGGTTACATTGGAAACATTCGCAAACATGTCTTTTCGTGATAGTATTTTGAAATCTGTGAGCAGGACGTGAAGATTGCAAACTGCAATGTCTGCAAAGGACAAGTTAATCGCGGAGGAACAACAGCGAAGACATTCGGCACAACAAACTTGACCAGACATTTGAAAGTTCATCACCCGAAAGAACATGATGAGTATCAAAAATCTGCTGATAATGCAAAACAGCCAAACTTACAAAATTACAGATTATAGCCTGTTATTATCTAGAGCCTCTATTATTAATACTATATGTCGTTGTTGCCTTGGATCTTCTTTTTGTAAAGAACAAGTTGCATGCACTTTTGAACAGCTAGAAGTAAACATCAGTTCTGTAGAGGATGATCAATTTTATTTCACCTTAAATTACATTGAATGTAATGATGCGCAGTTACTGCCGTTAATTTAAGATGATTACAGTTATTGTTTTTAATAGCCAAAGGCCAGTTTGGCCTGTTAAATACCAAATAAACATCTTGTTTCAAATAATCATCAAATCAAACATACTCATACATCATCATAACAACAGAAATCGGTATTGGAATCGGCCAATTTGCTTGTAAAAAAATTGGTATCAGCCATGAAAAATCATGATCAATATTGAATTATGAATAATGAATAACGTGCATTTATAACGTGGGAAATCCCTGCACATAATATTTGCAATGACATCTGCGTATCACTATAACCACAGCCAATCAGAAGTGGCTGAAACAGTCTTGGTCATAGAATGAACTTGTTAGTTCACAGTTTGAACGCTCTTGTTTCCTTTCACTTATTTTTTTAACATGCAACGTAGCTTTCAGTATGGCTATAAAGGTCAAGCAGAACGATATTAGACACTTTCAACATTAAATAAAGCACATAATCAGAACCTGAGATTATCACAGTCATACTCTGAATGATGTCGATGAAATGGTAACTCTGATTAACATGGAAAAGATCCCTTGTATCACGTCGTAGCATCGCGTCTGGTGTGAGACTTACCCAAGGCTCATACAAAAATAAAACATACATACATAAGAGAAAGTGCATGTGATGTACCAGAACTTACTGTGAACATTCAGCTGTTTTCCCTTTACTCTGGAAGTCCATGATGCACTGAATCAGCTGATTGTTTTCATCCAGTAACTGCATTTTAAATGTCACAATGTTAATTAAACATTATTAAAGATAGAAAAATAACTAAATAAATGAGTAAAAGCCTAATAATAGCTGATCAAATCCAATCAGATCATCACATCAAAAGCAAAACTACAGACTTCTACATTAGCTGGTCCTCTATACAGTGTTTCCCCCTTCATTAAAGTCCCCCTGAAGTCTCTAATGTTGTTTATGTGTCTATGTAGTGTTTTTAATGTGCTTTAAGACTAATCATGTGTAAATTCATAAGTCGACAGCATTGCTGAGTATTTTCTCCTTAAAACTGCAGTGAACCAAAGATAGTCTCAAACACACGGTCTGAAATCGCTGGTGTTTCTGACGTCACAAACTACCTTGTAACCAATCAGATCAACGTGTGGAATGTGTAATTTTGGTGATCAAAGATGAGTTTTAAGGTATACACTGATTGACTACAGGGGGAGTTTAAATATTTTTCATAATAACAAAACTTATCAAACGTTGTGTGCCAATGCTTTGGCGTAGTATCTGTCAAGGCTGTGATTTAATAAAGTATAGGCTAGTCTGTTTGTGTCACGCGGTTTCAAAGCGAAATGCGCACCTTGCTCGGGCGATCGTCTCAGAACGGGGAGTTCAATCTCAGCATGTGTTTAACATACATTTGGAAATGCAAAAATAGCCGTTTTCACATAATCCGTCAAAAATAGAAGATGAAGGGTTTATCTCGACAAGTTTAAGAAATTAGGACAGCCCGACACATGATACAGCGTACTGATCATGGTTTATCATCATCTGTGCAATCAATTCTGCATTTATAACGTGGGAAATCCCTGCACATAATAATTTGCAATGAGATCTGAGTATTACAAAATCAATGGATCCAGCACAACAAATCCAGCAGTCACTTTATGCTCCATACATTGCTACATGAGCCGCTGGATGACACCTAAATACATTATGCTGCCTAAAAAATTCAACATGTTTAATCCTAAACATTAATTTAACGTGTTACACTGAGCGAACATTAAACAAAGCTTCAGGAGACAGGAGGAAAAACACCTAATGTGTGTGTGATGCTTTCAGAGCTGATTCTCAACATCATGTCCTCTACAATTACACGCCATTTTAGAGTAAAACTGACTCAAATTAATGAACATATGACATTACGTTTGCATCAAAAGACAAAAAAAGGGCAAACAAATGTTAATGCATGCATGTGTATTTATTGCATACGGATTCAGATCATCATATTTCTGATAATGGAGAGTGTGAATGTTGTGAATGCTGTGGATATGACTCTTCAGGACTGAAAACACTGATTTAGAGAGAGCAGACCATAGACAGACCAAAACAAGAAGCAAACGCTTGGCTGGCTACATTGTCTGTGTAATTGTGTGCTTTATTATATAAAATATATCATACAGTGTTCTGATGTGAACATTTTATTTAAGACCAATTTCGAATGTAATAAAACATGAAAATAAAAAATAAAATACTCGAGGGAAAACAGATCAACTTAAATCAGACATGAGTAATAGAAAACCGAATAACAAATCGTCACTGAACAAATCAGACCCGATTAATGAAAACTGAAGCACAAATATCGATAAATCAGACGTGTTGAATAAAACCGCGAAACATACATCAACAAAATAAAGGTTTCACTGATCAAATCAGACATGAATAACAAAAAGCCGAAGAATAAAGGTGGACAGGTCAAATCAGACGTGCGTAATCGATACGGAGAACTCGGCTATTAGCGTACGTGCGTGAAACGATATGCGATTAAAAACCAAATCAGGTGTAAAGTAACGTTATTAGCAACAATACGTCGACGGCACAGTTTTTCCCGACTGAACGTGTCCTCTGCGATGCTGCTAACGTTACACAACAGCCTCTATTGTGAATGATCGGAGTGTCGAGAGCGTAACGTTAGCGGCTACAAAGAAACAGCAGAGCTGAGCAGATATTAATATATGTTATGAATATCCGAGATTTTCAGCTCTGCGTCAAACTCGTGTCAGTCTCGTATGAGCGGTTAAATACGACGATAAACGCGTCTCTGAATGTTGTGTTTACGGTGTCGTGGGAGTGTTGGCGGGAGAGATGTGACGGCTAACTAGCCGAGCCCACTAACCGTTCCTGCACGCGCAAATTAATAAATGATTACATGAAAATTACCTTTTGTATCCCGGCAGGCGTTATATCGCCCTTGGCGCGCTGCCGGTGCTGTGCGAAAGCCACAGACATGTTCGTTTACCGTCGGTTGAGATCAGCGCTACGGTGAACCAAACACACTGACCGACGCGAGCAAACGCGCTGAGCTGCGAGACCGGAGCGATCCACTGCTCACGTGACCGACGGGGGGCGTCGATCCGCTCATCGCACACAAAACAAACAACTAGCAAGACTGTGTCGAATCCAGGCGTTTGGAAAAAGTATTTTGCTTTTATATTATCCAACAGTGTGTATGTAAAACACGTTATCCCGGTTAACACCAAAATATAGGTGCTAGAGTAGAGGCGTCTCACCGTTTTCGATAATAATGGTTTGTTCCTGAGGGTCACAGAGGGGGAATTCCAAATGGCGTTCGTTTCGCTGGTCAATTCAAGTTAAAATGCGATGTGTGAAACAGCGTCATATGTAAAGTACAATAACACGTTTGTACGCTGTTTGTGCAGCGCTATGGTCAACATTGTTGTATTATTATGTGCTTCTTAAATACATTGGAATATACTCCTCGAATTTACATTTTCCGTACGAGTACGTGCAAGCTTGTGCAACACATGGTGCTAGATGAACATTTTAAATAATTCATGTAATTTTCCATTTTCCTACACCAGCATTTAATAGCATTACATTTATATTCAACTAGAAGATATTGTAAAGAAACAAAATTAAAGCATTTAAGTGCATTTACTTTTAAAGTGTAACATATTTAGATATATAGGTTTAGCATGTGCGGAAAGCCAATGTGTTATAGGAAATAAATAGAAACATTTGCTCACTTAGTTGATAAAGAACAAAATGTAAAATTATTCATAGAGGCCATCTTACCCCCCTACTGGGGTAAAAAGCCCCCATCCCCTCCCCCATCTGGGCAAAATTGTATAAATGACGGTATGAAATAATTCTGATTAATTAAAGTGCCATTAAGGTAAAATACTAAATCAACTATTCTTGAATTTTGACAATTTAGCAATTGAATAAATGAATGAAATGATGACAGAGAGAGCAGAATCCCAGTAAAAGATATTCATTTTGAAAGGTAAAATTAATCTGTGACTTATAGCCTATAAAAGCATATGAATATTTACATATTTAATTGACCATGTTTTAATTTAAACTATGCCATAGTAGCAATGCTATTAATGCAAATTGAATGACTTCACTCAACTAACCTATAGAAAATGAAAGCAAAGATGTCTGAAATGTAGGCTACATCTAATTCATGGAAATACTGAATAAAGCCCCAATAATTACAATAATTATTCAATTTAAAAATAACACTATCAACATGTCATTTGGCACTTTCTGTGCCAATTCTGGTGGCTCATCTTACCCCAAGGGTCTAACTTTATATTTTTACGTCAAAATAAAAGCTATAACTTTCACACCACAAATCCCAAAACACTGATGTGTCGACAAATCCCTCATTAACAAATAGACACCAAGTATTTATAAATATGTTATTAATACTGTCATAGATCACACTTTTCCAGAGACACAAAATTACATCAATTAACCTCAAAACTGTTTGTTTCAGTTGACTAGATCTCTCAAATTCAGATGAAAAGACAAAATTAAAAATAGTGTACATTCATCAAAAGTGCTGAGATGATATTTTGTGTCATCAGTCAGGAGAAAAAAATAAGGTGTTAACGAACCCTAGACTGCAATTTTTATATTTTTTATTAATCTTTTTTTTTTTTTTTTTTCGCAGTAAAGGGCAGACATTTTCGCAGTAAAGGCAGACATTTTATTTAAATGCCTTTTCTTTTTTTTTCTTTTTTTTACATTTCCAAATAAGAAAAAAAAGTGTTTTGTCTGGTTTAATGCGTTTCATTTACAGGAACTGAACATTCAAGGTTTTTTTTTTGTTTTTTGGTTTTTTTTCGAAAGCTAAACTGGGAGATGGAGGGAGAAAATGAAAACTGACTAAATATAATGCCTGGTCTCATGAACATTGGGAACGATCACCAGCAGAGGGAGCAGAGGTCGGGATATGTGGAATCAGATCATGACACATGCAGTTTAACAAATCAAATCCACAGACACTTTTTATGGTTAAAAAGTAACAAAAATTAGTTCTTGAGTAGCCCAACATTACCCTGGTTCACATCAGTAAGCTTATAAAACTGATTTATAGTTTGAGCTTTTGGGAAATGTCAGCTTGAAGTCATTGATCTTTAGTCCCGTCACGTCTCTAAACAGAAAGAAGAAGGCACGTGATGAGGATTATAGATGAGTTTAACATCATCTAGATGGCTACTTTTAGTCTAGAATATATATATATAAAACATGGTTTGTTGAGATCTGAAGGGATTGAAGACTGACACCGAGAGATGGCTTGTTTTTCTGCTGAACAGACGTTGCAGTGGCTCATTATGTTGCTTGATAATTTGCAACGTGTGATCTGATCTGACTGAGCAATCGATAGATATAAACATGGAACATGAGTGATTTAGTTTTCATTTGGTCAAGAACAAAAGTGGCAGATATGTTACTTGGTCAGATGAATTTTTCAGATGTATGCCTATGCCTATCACAAAACTCACGCTTCAGATCATATAACGGTTTATGGGTCACGAATCAGATATTTTTTGTTGTTGTTGTTGTTGTTTAGGTACTCTGATACCATACTTGCATAACTAATAAAGATAAAAAATGATTAAAGGCAAGTGAAAAAATAAGAACAAATACACTATTTACAAGCATAGATAAATTACAATATAACAAAGTTAAAAATAAAGTAAGGTCTAACTGTAGTATTCATTTCAGGAACAGAAATGTAATAATTAAATGTAATATAACACTATATGTTCAATGGATAAATGTACATATAAATATTTATATAAATAATATAAATTTAATATAGGTTAAAAGTCCCTCTGTAGTCAATCATTGTATCCCTCAAAACTCATCTTTGATCACCATATTTAAACATTTCTCCTTGAAAAAAATGTCTTCATGCCTTAAAATATCATGAATGTAACGAAACACCCTTGCCTCATTTAGTATGCGCAGTTCATAAACTGTGTGTGTGTGTGTGTGTGTGTGTGTGTGTGTGTGTGTGTGTGTGATCTTTGAGAGGGGCGGCCTACGAACTCCTGTGTGAGTCTTGAAGCTGAACTTCTGCTGACGAAACTGCAAACTATCTTCAGTAAAATAATTCTGACTCCGGGTCTTCTTTCAAACATCTGGTCCTTGGGTCCTAAAACCCCCTAACATCAGAAACACTTTTGAGACTGTCTTTGGTTCACTGCAGTTTTAAGGAGAAAATACTCAGCAATGATTTTGACTTATGAATTTGCACATGGTTTGTCTTACAGCATTAAAACAACACACAGACACATAAAAAAAAAAAAAAAGTAACTTGCAATTTTATGTTTCAAACAGAGATGGCCCTAGAGATGCGAAACTATACTAATGCACAGCCACATGACCAGATTTCGTAAACTTGACATATGTCTGATAGACATGATAGGATGAACTGGGCGTAGGCAACTCCTCACTGACTCATTGTGGGAAGTAAATAACACTTCTGAGTTCCCACATCTGTGCTTTTCTACTGTACTGAGCGTTGGTATTCATCTTATCATTATGATACGCCATGCAATCTGACTGCTGTTGACAGGACTTGCGCAATGACAGACGAGACTCTTGTCAACTGTAACAGGAGAAAAATAAAGTCAGTGCCAATGTCAAGATGAGTGGGAAACAGTGCATCTATTGAAAGCCTGCTGGAGCTCTTATCTTTACTAGTTGATTGGAGTGAATCATTAACTTGTTGTTTAAAGAGATAAGAAACACATGGTGAATTTTTATGAGAGACTCCTTAGAAAGACCATAGTCTGGTGGCATTCATTTCTCTTCTGTTTATCTTCTAAAGTCTGTGAAATCAAAATCTATCCATGCACATTAACAAAACCAATGCCCTTGTAAACTTTGAAACATTAACTTCCCCTCTGTATGTCTCCTTTAAATAACATAGGAAAAGTGATAAAGATGAGAAAGACTTTCAAAATAATTTCAGTAATGCTGCAGCAAAATACAAATTCTAAGTCAAAATAAAATTCTGTCTTTTTCTTGTAAGAAATAGCCAAATATCGCTCTTCATTTTCCCTATAATGTTGTTATTTCCCAGTTTAAACCACTCTCAGCGTATATGACGAGTCGCCCATTGCATCCGTCAAGATTTCTAAATATATGATAATACTGTTACAAAAGGCTTCATTAATAAATGCATTTAATTAAATGAATCTGCAGCAGTCAGGTGGTACAAGTCGGAGGTCTCCGAAAATACAGAGATTTACAAGTAATATACTTAAATATGCTATAAATAATTGGATATTTAGCATTTTACTTGATTCTGCCCTCCATTTCTTTCTTAAAGGTGCATTGCGCAAGTCTCTGAGTTTTTGCAGAACTATGCCCCCTCTGGCGGCAAGCGAAACTGCAACCAGAGGTTGTCTTTTGCACTAGACAAAAGTTTTCTTTTTTTTATCTTACGTGGAGTTTGCGTTGGTGTTTGAAATTAACTACAAGCCGGTCTCTTAGAATCCATCTTCTACGGAGAATGGCGGCGAATACACAAACCTGCCAGACATAGCTATGTGAGCGTGCCGTGAACGCGCATGACGTGACGCCCAGTCTAAAATTCCGGCCCGAATCCCTCTTATTTATTTTACTTTACAGGATTATAGAGACAATCTCAGTGATCAGAGAAGGGCTCATTCAGCCCATCATGCAATTGTTTAAGCATGTATGGGTTAGAAAACGGGTATTTTTAACATGAAAAGTTGCTTAATGCACCTTTAAATGACACATACTGACTGCATGATGTTTGTGCAAAGAACTGAACTCCCTGAAACGCCTCCATCGTAGTCTTGAGTTTTCTTCCAGGAACGAACACGTCACAATATTCCTCGTTTAAATAATTCCCTCCAGAGGCGGTGCTTACGTATGGCTGTTGTCTAACCCTGGCATTCAGACCAAACAGGGGATAATAAAAGCTCATGGTGATGTTTGTTAAAGATAATCACAATATTCTTAGAGGAAAAGATCTGAACATTCCTAGGTTCCCAATAGGATTCATTTCTGGTAGTAGTGGGAAGTTTCTCTTGATGAGCACTGCTGTACCCCGACTTCTCCATTGGGATCCCGATTCAGGATTGTGGGTATCGTAGTTCTTTACCAATGTTTTTTGGCAATTAAAATACATTTTTATATTGTATATAACAATCTCCCCCAAGCTCGGTCCTCAAGCAAGATCTATACATTATTGCAAAAGGAGGGCGTGATCCGCTTGTCCGGGACAAGTGGATTTTTTGAAGGGACAAGTAAAAGAGAAATTTACTTGCCCGACCGGACAAGCGGCCTGATTACAACGTAATAACAAAACAATTACTAGAGTATCACCAAAACGTGAGAATGATTCTGATTTTATTCAATTTATTGTAAGTTATGATCAATAGTGGATAATAAATGTAGGCTATTACTGACGGTAAGAAGGTTTCGCTGTTGAGGCTCGCGCAGCTTCATGAGGAGAAATGGAAACAAAGAAAAGCAGTTAACAACATAAAACTGCCAAAAATATTCTAAATGTGGAGTTTTTATATTTTTTTACATAACACAGTTAAGCAACCTCACACGACGAGTGCTGTTTTCCTGAATATAAACGATTGAATCGATTGAATAACGATTGAAAATGTGACATGATTTTATACAAACATCTCAATAAACAGAACACATTAAGTCCCTTACATTTTAGATGCGATATTGACTGTTTTTGTTCTGTTTCAGCAGCGAAAATAGTTCCAAACAAAGATCACAGCAACACTTAACCGTGTTTCATTACTGAATGATTCAGTGATTTGAATGAATCGGTTGAGTCAAAGATTCATGACCCATTCATAAACATCTGTCATTCTTGAATGAATCAGTCGATTGAACAAATCGTTTGAATGAATGACTCAATGACTTGCTCATTAATACCGCCGCCTGCCGCCATTTCTTATTTATATATTCAAAAATATTTAAAACAATCTCATAACATTATTTAATGCAATTGCAATTTTTCAGTGTACATTATTTAATTTGATCCGCCCTACCTAGGGTAACAGCCCTATAGTGTCTTATTATTCTAATTAAATATATTGATCAAATTTATGAATTTGGAATGAAAGATGAAGCATACATTTAATAACAGGGAGGAACATTTAAAGTCAATGTATTGTTTTGAATGGGGAAATATTTATGAGACAGTTGTTGTCAGATTTCATTGGGAATTTCAAATATGAAATTTAATCGTATTTTTGGCGAACACTTTTGGAGAATTTGATGTTTCCCCATTCAAAGAGATAGGAGCTGCACTTGCATGCCCAAGAGGCGTTTCAAAGATAACCTCAGAGTGAATAAATAATATTTTTGGAATTTTCAGTGTGAACACACTATTTATTAGCCTGGACGCCAGCCGAACTTAGCCCCGCCCACAACATTTGAGGTCGGGAAGTTCGGTATAGAGACAGAGCGTATTTAGGCCACGCCCACACCCAGGGGGAAAACAAACCAAGCGTCTCCATTGACTTTGCATTGCGAGAGGCTGCCTCCTTGTCATTTCTTGCTTCTAACAAAAGACAGACAAATGCCTAAAAGCTGCTGTGTGACAAGGTGTACAGCAAACAAGCTAAAAAACCCAGATCTGGGTTTTTTAGCTTGTTTGCTGTACACCTTGTCACACAGCAGCTTTTAGGCATTTGTCTGTCTTTTGTTAGAAGCAAGAAATGACAAGGAGGCAGCCCTCGCAATGCAAAGTCAATGGAGACAGTTGGTTTGTTTTCCCCCTTGGTGGGCGTGGTCTTCAGATTATGACGCGTTGCGCTCTGTCTCTATGGGCATAGACAGGCTATGGGCTGCGTTCCAGTCCACTTTTAGGCCTCGTTTACACTGTCAGTGAAATTTGACCCAGTTTTCGCTCATATGTGACACAGATCGGATGTGTTCTATGACAGTGTAAACAGGAAAAAAACGCATGTATTCGGATATTTCGAGATCGGTTTCAGGCCTCATTCATATGTGGAAATAAATCAGATATAAATCGGATATGTGCCAATGCGACTGTCATGTAAACAGGCAGATCGGATTTTCTGAGGCATTAGGCAACGTCTCCGCATTTCAATGACGAGAGAAACCCCGACATGCCTCTGCAAAGGGACGGATGGCTCGATGAAACTTCGTGTCGTCGTAGGAGAGGGATGTGGACACACGTTGACACATCAAAGGTTGGCTAAGGCTCGCTCATCCTAAAATTCGTACCCACTGCTTCTCGTTAAAGCCCGCCACAATATGCTCCCACCAGTCCTGAGATATGCACAGACAATGATTACTGCTGATTAAATTAACAGGACACTTCACCTAACCTCTTTTTATTTCATTTTTATTTGATAGACTCGATTTAGTCTTTAATGCAAAATAATAATAATAATAAATAAATAAATAAAACATTTTATTTTGAAATTTGGTATTTCATTATTTTGTTTAGGGTTACACAAACTGACCCTGTTAAGCTGAATAGTTGAACTAAATGACATTTGAATAGCACTATAACATCATCAATAAAATAAAATAAAAGATAATCTTTTATGCCTAAGATTGTGTGTGCAAATGTGGCGAGAGGGAGCAGTATTACAGGTAGAAAGATTTACGACTACGCCACCCGGGGAGTTTCGCCCCGGGAAATATGGACAACACTCAGATTATCATCATTAGGTCACTCAGGTTCACTTTCTCTAGTAAAGGTAGGCAGAAACATGGGTATCAAAATACAAAAGATTTATTACAATTTAATTTATAACAAAAAGACAAATCACATTAAAAGACAACCATTTCATAAAACAACATCTGGAACTAAGAAGAATATACTGACACAAGGTCAACAAACGACATATACACAAAACATTAATACAGTTGACAAAAAAACACAAATTGACAGGGCTGAGGTACACCACGGGAGACGCAGTCACTAAGTTTAATTTACCAAAGCACACTCACACACCATAGTGCACTCTGGTCACACCATCAAGCACTTCAACAGTGTCACACGGCAAACACTCGAAGAAACACCACCACCAAAAGAGACCCTCTACCCGTGAGACCCCAGCTCCTGAAAAGAAATAAGAAAATTAATACACAAACTTGAAAATAATAATAATTACAACAAACCACAATTAGAAATTGTCCCAGTATAAGCAAACAAATGATGGTAATAATTTAACAAACACTCACAATTGGTACACAAAGATCTAAACAAACAACAACACACTCAATTTCCTCACAGGTTCACAGAGCAACGGACGGTTTGGTGCACTGGTTACAGACCCTAATGAATGTTAGTTCCACATGTAGCAAATGGTAATATTACACCCTCAATAAATAAAACCAAACCAGACAGCAGCAAGAGTAAACGCCACAGGTGTGACCGGAAAGCGGCAAGCCCTTCTCTTTGCAGAAATATATGATGTTCTTGTAATATGACAGCAAGGAATCGTCAAGATTATAATGGCTATTTATAGCATCAGTAGAGAAAATGATCGCCCGGACGAGAGGGAAAATCCAAAAGAAGATGATCTAACCACCCATGGGGTTTATCCTTTCGTCGCACAGACGCTCTGAATTTGTGCACTCAGCTGGAGCACAGAGACACTGATTGTAAAGCAAGCACACGAATGCACCCACTAAGACGATGCCACGGACAAGGCAGAGAGAAAAGACAGGCTACAGCCACTGTCAACAACGAATCAGGGGGCGGAGTCGGACGTGACGCATGCCAGGCTACAGCCAACCAGTCTTAAATAGGGTGGATTACCTGCTGATAGGTGCTCACTAATGTCAATCATCTCATTCATTCGGTTACACAAAGAATCTATTATTATATGTTAACAAAGGATGTCATAATTTAGCAAATTGTTTAGAATATTACAGCAACACAATCATAAGACATTCATTTCAGCTGCTCATGACAGCTGAAAAAGAAAGGCAGGCCAAAAAGGCAAGAATGCTGAAAGTAAGGGTGCGATTGATCTGGCACTGATCGTTATCAGCCGATAGGAGATAAAGCAATAAATCTTTTGACTGAACAAATTTTCCTCGGCCAAACCCCATTCCACAGTCACACACCCAGTTTAAGAGCAGTTTCTTCTTCTTGTAATTAGGAGTATAGCGAGTACTTTACCTTCACAAATAAAGTACATATGAAGTAGACTCACTCCCTCGGTCAAAATCGAGGGAACGAGGGTCTGTCCATATAAACTCCCCTCGTCCACTTCAAGTGGAACGCCCTTCAAAATGGCGGCGGGATTCTCCCGAGGGGAAGTGCTTAGGGAAGTTTGCAAGTGCGTGTCTAAAAGTGGACTGGAACGCAGCCCAAGTGATCAAGGGCTTAGGCAGTCCAATTCAGCCCACCGCAGTTTCCGCCAGTTTCAGCGAGTGAAGGGCATGACAATTTTGGACTGGAACGCAACCCTGGACTTGATCCGTTGTGGAGCAAATATGCTCGAACCAGAGCTGTTCGGACCAATCAAATTGTCAGGCAGGCCTTTATACGATGATGGACAGATGATCAACAGTAATGTAACCATCCTCGTCACCAAAGAGCGCTTGGGTTGAATTCGTTTTCAACAAAGATGGCTGCCGCTGGAGAATTGAGATGTGTAGACTAGATTCCGCCATCGCGTCTGTTATAGAAGATATCGACAGCGCGTTAATTTTAAAAGAAGAACAGAGATCCGCGATCAAGGCATTTGTACAAGATGAATGAAGAACATACGTCACTTACTCCATTGCTCTGATTGGTTGTAGGTCTATCCAATGAGTGCAGAGGCATTTTCTTTCCTGGTTCGGTTGAAACACGGCCCATAATCACAGCCCAATGGACCTTAGTCAGAGCAGCGCCATGACAGGTATGAAAGTGAGGCTGTGAGGGATAGACTTGCTGTGTTTCCAATGGCATCCGCTGTAAAAAGCTGTATAAAGCTCCTAGATTACTTCCAATTTTACACAGCGCTCCTGTGAATAAGGTCAATGGAGCAGTTTCAGACTCATATTCTGACTGGAATCTGAGTATGACGACGTCAGGCTAACTATTTATACTACAAAGTGTCATTACACAAGAACGTGAAATGGGGCGCTTTCAGGAACACTGTTGTTGCGCACTCGCTGTTAATTGCATCACAATTGTCTTTTTGTATTAGCTGTCAACATACTAATAAATAAGTCACAACTGTACATGACTGTGGAGAAAGAGTTGGTGAAATGTCTTTGCACTGCTCTGACCTCGGCGCTACGCACTTATGGAATAAAACCTGAACTGCAACAAAGACGTGTTTTTATATTTATTCTGTTTATATTCATTAATAATGCATCATGGAGTCTAATATTTTAGTCTATATTTGAAATCTATGTGGCATCAAATCATTTTCAAAATCTGTTTGTTGGAGGCTGGCAGCTTCTGGCTGGTGGGGTTTTGGACTGCCTGTCACAGTGTAAAAGGCAGATAGTTTTGTGAAGTGTATTGATATCTTTAGCTTGATAAAGTGTCTAATTTTAGTAGAGCTGTTGCTGGAGCTGGTAGGAACTGCAGCTTTGAAAAACAAAGAGCGAAACACAAGTTCTCTGCCATTATGGCTACACACACTGAGAAACGAGCGAAACACAAGTTCTCTGCCATGACGGCTACACACACTGAGAAATGAGTAAAAAAAAGAAAAGAAAAAGGCAGGTCACGGCAACCAATTTCATTGGGCCACCTGGATGCGACACGTTCGACGTCCACACACCTCAACTCGCCCCCCCTGATCCGAGACTAGCTGAGAGTCAATGTGACAATGTTGTAAGGCCTGGAAAACAGAACTAAGGGCCTGCGACACGAGGGTAAATCGAAGAGACTCATACCATAAAGTGATTGAGATTTTACCTTTTCCAGAAGATTCATCAGAACCAGGGAGAACTCCAATAAGCTCTTCCCGTCCTGTTGTCTCCTGGAAAAGAATGACTCCTGAAGAGCGACATATAATTTGGTACAACCATACAAATCACGCAATGCCTGGATAATCTTCTTCGGATCCTCCCTCTCGTCCCTCGACCGATAACAAATCTCCTCCCTTGCTACTCCCTCCAAATGATCAACCAAGAAAAATGCCTGATCAATATTAGAGAGCTGGCGAAGCCGCATGCAGGCCTGGGCCTCCTCCACAGCAGCAGGCATGAAAGCACCAGATAAACCAGGCTGTGCAGCCGGCATTTGCTCCTGGTGCAATTTTTCATTGTCTGCCTTTAATTGGCTTACTAATTCTCTTAACTCACGTAGTTCATCGTCCATGATTACGAATCAGGAAAGATCACTTACCAATACAAAAACTCACAGGTCTACTTGTACAAACTCACGAAAAAAACTGCTGCTGTCTGGTTTCTGAAAAAAAGAAAAACAAACAAAATACCCAAAAACACTAAACCAACAAAACAATACCCACGTCTTTGCACTACACAATAGAGAATCCTGCCGACTACGCCAGATTGTGGCGAGAGGGAGCAGTATTACAGGTAGAAAGATTTACGACTACGCCACCCGGGGAGTTTCGCCCCGGGAAATATGGACAACACTGTTACTAACCAGACTGACTTTATTTCTGTCAGACGTCTACAGAAGTAGTTATTGAGAAATAACAGGGGTTTAAATCGAATGTGTTTCATTTGACGTCACCATAACGGTGATTAGTGTTTCCATTAGTGTTTGAGGGTGCTGGCTGTGCAGTGTGTGAACAGCTTCCAGTTTATGGACGCCCCGCTTCCGCTCAGGCTCGGGTTCCTCAGAGTTAAAAGTCTCACTGTTGCAGAGGCACAGTGGCAATCTATCATGGGGATTGCAAATGGATCTATCAGAGGGCTTTGAGAGGGCCCAGCCTTACCTCAGCCCTCACCTGATATATCTGGTGCCTTTTCCCAGTGTCAGAAAGCACACATTGCGGTTCCTTCCACACCAGTGCTTCATATATCCAGCTCTGAGGATGTAGAAAGCATCAAAGCAGAGGGTGATGACTCGCAATCTCTGAAGAATGATTGTGAAAGGATTGCGTCCCATTCTGAATAAGTCGGTCATGTAGTTCGAATTCAAAATGCTATAACCTAGAGACAGATCGTACCAAAGATCAGATCAGAGGACTGGTTTGTCACGGTAGATCCTTCCACGTATGATACTTCCATGTATCCATCCTTCCATAACACAGGGATTTCCTCAGGTTCGCTTTCAGGGGCAAAGCTTACACCCTGCCCTCCCCAGCTTACCAGTATATTCCCTGCCCTCCCCGCAATTCTGTTGAATGCCATTTATTCGCATTGTAGCAGTGACTCCTGTCCTCCCACATACTTGCAAATCCTTCATTTCCAATCATTTTGGCCAAAAGAGCATGTAATGAGTCCATTGACTTCCTTTTGTATGTGCTAAAATGTAAAAGAAACAATAGAGTGCTATTTCTTGCAGTTTTTGTATTATGGAGTGGTTAACACTTGTGTTAATTTATAGTTGACAACAGAAAATACTCTGAATTTATTCAACATGTTAATGGTGATTCTGATATAGCCATACACTGAGAAAACTTTCATTTGAATTCTGTGGGTATTAAATTATCATTTTTAATTTGCAGCGTATCTACTTAGAAATACTAAGAAAAGAATACAAACTAGAAATCTGGGGCCAGTTGCATAAACTCAGCCATTATGTTAAGACAGTGTTTTAAGTTCTTGTATGATGACCCACACTAGCAGGTAGTCAAGGGACGATTAGTCTTACTTTTCAGGCCAATGTAGCTACGTTTTTAGGTAACTGACTTAAAAAAGTTATTTACAGTCTGCTTGAAAGAAAAAAATTGGATGACTAATTGTAAGACTATAGTCTAGTCTAGTGCATAAAGTTTTGCACCGCCATTAGGACATTAGGAAGTTTACGCACCTTAAGTGGGAAGAAAATAATGTTTAAGGGCGCTTGTATGTAAACCCCTGTTTTATTAGAACTGTCTGTTTCCAAGGAATAAGAAAGTTTGAACACACGATTTACTGCAAACTTATCAGGGCACCGACACGAACCTCCTTAGAGTTATTGCACAGCATTCTCACATTAATGAAGATTATCTGAGTGTCCAGTGAGAAGATTGATTTAAATTGTTTTGTAAGCCATTGTATTGGGTGTGACGGTGGACTGACTGACTGTCTCCCTCTCGCGCATACCCCGCATTCTCCAGCGCGCGCCCGAAGCCCCGCCCCCGCCCCCGCTGACCGTTAGTCAGTCCGTGACCGTGTCAGAGTTCCGCGAGTAACGGCAGGAGAAGCGGCCGGAGAATGGCGAAGCTCTGCGGGATCTCACTCTTCTTGGTGCTGCTGAGTTTGGCGGTGAGCAAAAATAATTAAAAGTGTTTTCCAGTGTCATGCTGACACGAATATAATCTTTAAACTGTCGTGTGTCTCCTTAAAGTTTCGTTTGTTTCATTTGGATTGTTTTCTAAACACTCTATCAACACTCTTCCATCAATCTGTGCTAATAAGAGAATTGTTTTATATGTGATTTAAGAGCGTACATGGTTGTTTTCTGTTTATATTAACGTGTGTGTGTGTGTGTGTGTGTGTGTGTGTCTGTGTGGGGTGGGGGGGTTGTTCTCTCTGCTGGTCATTCTTACACAGATGTGTGATAACAAGTTAGTCTGAGAGGGGATATGAGTCACTCAGAGTGTGTTATTAATCAACTTTAGGAAAGAAATATACTGAAGAACTGTATATGTAGGCTATAGCCTATGTCACACTCATACTCTGTTTTTATGGAGACAGACATTATTGGTAGGTTAAACTATTGTATTACCAGATTTCCAGAGGAAGAGAGCATAGGCTAATCTTACTCAGGGTGGGAATTACAGAGTTCTTTGAAGAAGTCAAAATAAAAGGTTGGCAGCTTAAAATTTGGCTATTATTGTTTTTTCTTATGGCGAATCTTCAACTTTGGCACTTTATGTAGCAACCAGATAACTTAGTGCTGGGCGGTATGACCAAAAATTTATATCAAGGTATTTTTCTTAATTATACCGGTTTCACAGTATATGACTTTCTTTCTTTTTTTTCAAGCATGACTGGGTGTTAACCACATTTTTTACTGATTGAGAGAGGAAATACTGCTGTAGATTGACTTATAATGGCATATTTTACTGTCATGAGTGAATATTGTAGAAAAAAAATCCAAAAAAATTTGGAAATAGATTTTCCAAAAGGCTGTGTTGATATTGTGAACCAATGTATGGAAAACACATTGTAATATAATTTGACATTTATCAATTATAGTTTAACATATCCATCTTCACCGTCACGCTTAGTAACACACACACCTGTGCAATCGCTTTAGTGGTTACAAATCAGACAAAATCGCTTTATTATAGAAGTCATTTGAACTACGTTATAAAGCCCATTAATGTTTTTTTAACTTTGTTTATATTACGTCTTATTGCTTAATAACAATTAACATGTTGCAAAACATACCTAAAAATGCAATTTCTTTCACTTTAACTATATAAATAATCACGATAAGGGGTTACTACTAATACTAATAATTAAGGGGTTTGATTGATTACATTAAGAATCGCGAGAACAGCTTTAGATCAGGCATACTGGGGTCCTGAGCTGGTACTCATCACTTCAGCACTTCACCACAGTGCAACAGTGAAATGCGACCCCTCTCAAACAGTGTCGCGCCGGCGCCGCGCCCCGCCCCGTTACGATCAACATACACCGTATTGCGGTATATCATACCATAACAAAAATAAACACCGGAATTCGGTATGAACTGGTATAGCCTACCTCCCAGCACTACAACCAGGGAATACGTTTTGTTAAAACTAACACAAACTTCATTTACACTAGTTTATTTAAAAAAAGGTTTTTTTCAACATTTATATTTGCTACTTTCGCATTTCAGTCGTCCCAAGTTGTGAATTTGTTTCCATCATCCCAAACAATGTAGCCTCAATGTAGCTGTCATGATCCCTGTCTTGTGTTCCCCTTGACTTGTGTGGACTTTTATGTTATTTCCTGTTCAGTGCCAAGTTTTGTAGTCCTTTGTAGTTTTTCTTGTTTATTAGTCCCTGATTGTTCCCAGGGTTGTTTGCCAATCTCGCCTTGAGTGTGTTTCTCATGTTCTTTGTCTGGTGTTGTCATTTGTTGGATCGGTTTGGTGATGCTCATTCGGTTCCCTGGTTCTCTGATTCCCTGATGTTTATTTTGTTATTAAACTATTTCTGGATTTGGATCCAACTCTTCTTTTGTTTTTTGAGTTCACCTAGCGTTACAGTAGCCTGAGCAGAGTATTTTTTTATAGTGCATCATGTCCAATCGAGCTGTAATTCTGTCAAATTATGAAACAAAAAGTGTAAACTTAGTATTTAATTGCATATATTTTGTATTCTTACATCTGTTTTACTCCTAAAACTTATCCAGTGTAGTTTATCACATTATCTCATTGTGTTTGTGTAGATACTGAACACCTCAGCTTCCGGAGGACAACAGAAGAAAATCAGACAGAAGAGAGAATGGATAATCCCACCCCAAAGACTGAGGGAAAATACGGATTATACAGGTCGGGAATACATAGCCAAAGTAAGATCTTCATTGTTTTTTGTTTTTTTCTGTAGTGTTTCTTGGGGGAATAAACCCTAGTGAAAAATATAAATATACTTAAATGTATTTGAAATACATTTATTTTATGCTAAGTATACTACAAATACATGACGTATGTACTTAATATGAATACCCTGCAATTGTACTGTTGGTATACTAAACTGGTATACTTAAAGTCTGCTAAATTGGAACTAGTAATTTTGTGCTTAATGTACTTTAGTTATCTGGAAATTGTGCTGAGGTCCAACTAAAGTTATACTTAAGTATATTTGATTGTGCTAAAATGGATCTATTGATAGTATACTTAAGGCACACTTTAAATATCTTGCATTAAATTATACAGTGATCATACTATCCCTACTAATAGTGATATTAAACACTTAGGCTTCACATTAAGTTTATTTTCAAATTGCTTACATACAATTTCTGAAACTATGGCTCTATTTATCTAAACTATTTCTTGAAACTAAACACACACACACAACATGCAAACCATCAGACATCTCTTGCAAAAGCAAACACTTCATTCAAAACTATTTTAACTCATTCAAAAATTGTGTTTTTGCATAGTATCTCTACACACAAACATCAAATGATCAGCCACATAAACACAACAAACACAGATGTGCAAAAAAATGTAAAACACTTCTATCTTGTGTCTTTTGCTTGTTCAGTGTGCAGGGAGTGTACAGGAGTGTGTCACACGCACACGTATGTGCTAAAAATACACCGTATATACAGTATGTGTGCACAACAGATACATTTTACACTTATGAAACTGAGCTCAATCAATACTGAACTGACTTGAGCTGAATATTGACATATATGCTGAGTTTATCTCATAAATACATTCTTTCCGACATGACTTGAAAACACTGTAACTGCCGAAGCTAAACCTTGACCTCCATTGGCCTGCCCAACGTCCTATCATTGGTTGAACCAGAAGTTGACACGTCAGCCTGTTATTTGCTTATAGACCATAAAGCCAATGCATCACACTCACCAACAATCGCTTTTGCTTTACTCTAGCTAAAGAACTGAACTCGCTAGAGTGCACACTATTGGGGATCTGTGTTGCAGATTTGACACATTTGTCAGAAGGAAACCTTTATTTTTGTGCAAACCAAAGAAATTGTGAGGAATGAACTGAAATAGTTTATTTCTGCTAACAGGAGCTGTAAAGGCAGAATTTCCAAACACAACTTTTGCCTACAGTGCAAATGTAACAATGAGCAATTTGCAAATAAAATTATTTAATTTGTTAAATATTTAAGCATAAAATATTTAAATATTTAACCTTTTCAAAAATGTACCCACACTTTGAATATCAGGTATGCTATTGCTTAATTCAGTTAGATTTATTTCTATTCATAGATGCCACCTACGTCACTACAAATAGAACGCCGCCATATTTGCGGCCGACTCGCCCGGTATCGCCGCCCAAACTGCCCATTTGAATGAAAGAGAGAGACAGAGATACCTGGAGAAAATTTCTATTTTAGGCCCCGATCCTTATTTGTTACCCCCAGTATTCTTTAGTCCATTATTATCTGCCCCAGGCTTGCCCCAATTGGCTTTTCATGACATAGAAATACTTAAGTCATAGAGCTTCATGGCACGCCTTCATGAGAGTCGAGGCGATGTCATGAATGAATCTATGAATCTGCAGCTGTTCGGCTGGCATGAATGAATCTATCTAATCCGAACAGCAGCACTGGCAGAGTCCAGAGAGACACCAGCATCAGCACAGCCAGAGACATCAGCCCAATATCATAAAAGACTGTCATATCTGTCTGAAAGAACAGATGTTCAATTACAGAGAGAAGGTTTAATACACACAAATATCGAAATGAAGAATCTTTCGAGTCGAATCTTTTTGAATGCTTCGGCTGCGATTAAAAGCTATCAAGAGGTGAAGCTCATCAGTGATTATAACAACTTAAATTGCAGTTTGTTTGTCACATAAAGCTATCATATGAATAAATAACGATATTAATATAACGGACGAGTCGTATTAGATCACTTTTATGATACTTTTGTGATGTTTTTTGTCTTTTATTATTATTATTATTTGCGTGACAGCCCCCAGTAGGCTAATGTTACTCATTCACTTTCATTACATCGACAAGAAGAGTCTCCATATTCAAAAATGTCCCTTTGTCTTCCACGGAAAGTAAACTTAAGGATTTGCACATGAAAGGTGAGTAAATGACGGCAGAATTATCATTTTTGGAAGAACTAGGCCTTTAATATGCATTTCAAGGCTGAGATTATGCATCGTCTGCAGAGCTAACGTTAACATTACTTACACAAAATAACATCTAAAGCGCATATGTGACGAAGACAATATCTTTATGAACTTCAGAAAAATATTTATAGATTTAGGTAGGTATTAACTAACAGACAGACATATATTCAAAACAACCCCAAATCTTACTGACTTACCATGATAAAGTGCTTTAACATTTAAACAGATCCAACAAATAAAATGGAGAAAAAACATTATCTGTCGATATCTGTCGGTATAATGAACACAAACCAACATGAGACTTCAAGTCTTTTAAATAAATGATTCTCTCTTCTATCCTTTTCTTTTGGTATAGAATAAAATACCAGTTCGGGGTTCTTCTTTTGGCTGTTGTTACAGCCAACTGCACAACATATTGCAGGCATTACTGAGACCGTCGGTCGTAAAGATGGCGGCGCAAAGCTACAGTGACGTCAGGTGAACCGAATGAATAGCACTTTTCACAATTTTGCATGGTTGCAAAGCAGCTTTACACAGGCTACATATAGGAAGTAGTTACAAAAGTAAAGATATGTAATTATGACAAATAAAGAAACAACATAGCCTATAGTCAGTTTGAAATAGTAAAAAAAAAACATAACCTAAAGTCAGTTTTAAATAAAAAAAAAAAAAAAAAGGTTTGTTACTTCAGTTTATTCCTAATACACTCCAGTGCACCTACTGTAGTGCATCTTTTCCCATTAAAGGAACTTTAATATCAAATAAAATGTCAAATACTCTCTGTGGTCATTAAAAAATCCCAGGATGTTCTTTGGAAAAAGAGTAGGGGTGTAACCCCGGCATCCTGGCCAAATTTGCCCCAATGGCCTCTGTCCATCATGGCCTCCTAATCATCCCCATTGTCACGAGGTCCGACAAAAGTTGCACCACCACACCCAATTTTCGACCCGCACAATTTAACTAAACACCCGGGGATTTATTTCAATCATAGAGCACCTTAACCCCGCCATAATAAGATGCCCGGAGTCTCATCTCCCGCTTCATTAATTCAATTATATAATAAGCCATCGAAACCAAGAAGTATAATAAGGAAAGTATTTATTAATTACATAAACTTAGGAGACAAACAAAGAAATAAGCTGATTACCTCAGGAGGGGGGGAAAGCCAAAATAATAAACCAAACTCAACTATCTACCGCAGTACACCTCTTTCCTTCTCAAAATAAAGAATAAAATAAACAACATAGTCTTATCTCCCTGCTAACCTCAAAACAGGAGAAAACGGAGGAAAAACAAAAAAAGGCACCCACCTCCCTACATACGTCTCCTTTTGTTACACGGGTGATTCAACAAGTTTTCACATTATGAATACAAGCAAGGTTTCGAATAGCGTCGATGGTACAACAAGGCTTAAAAGAAAACTTAAGGTAAACCACGAAGTCGGGAGAGAGGAGAGCTCGTGGAGGAAACATCCAAACACGCTTAAATCAAAGCCGCCATGCCACTTCTGACGTCATCGTAATGCCGTGCACCTGTACACGCTCTAACAAGCGCCTCTAGGAGAGAAAGAGAGAGAGAGAACCACAACAACAACAAAACCACATGCACAAACACAAGAAAAAAAAATAACATCATTCATCAAAATCATTAAATTAAACAACGTAACACCCATATACAATGATTGCTTCATCACTGTCTCCTCTCCACCAGTAAGCTGGTGTGTGTGTGGTGGGCGTTCTGGAGCAATATGGCTGCCGTCGCATCATCCAGGTGGAGCTGCACATCGGTGGTGGTTGAGGAGATTCCCCCCTTCTATGTAAAGCGCTTTGAGTGAAGAGAAAAGCGCTATATAAATGTAACAAATTATTATTTATTTTATTATTAATGAGGATGTCAGTAAAAGGCAAATTCTTAAACTGTGGCATTATTTATAAAGATTACTTTATTGTAGCCTATTTGAAGCAATGATGTCATTAGCACACTTCAAGTTTACTTGGAATGCCATCGCAATGTGTTTTAAAATCACTAAAAGTGTGTTATCAGTATAATAGTAATGTATGTTGAACACTCTTACAGTGTAATTGAATTGCAATTGTAATATATTAGAGTATATTTAAAGTGTACTTGAGTATACTCGGAATAGCTCCACTTTAGCACAAACAAGTATATTAAATACAACTTTAATTGAACTTCAGCACTGCTTTTGTAAACAAAATTAGTTGTTCCAATTTAGCAGACTTTTAAGTATACCAATGTAGAGCATGCCACAAATACATTTAGTTATACTAATTAGTACATGCAAATAAATTGTGCTTAAGTATACTATTTTTTCACCAGGGAGCACTTAAAAAATTATAAACACTTTTCCAGATGCTCCTTTTTTAAACCCATATTAAAGAATGACATGTATTTGATTTCAGATCCGTTCAGACGAGGAGACGAGGACAAGTATCCGGTATTCACTGAGTGGATCAGGGGCGGACCAGCCCCCCCTCCACCTGTTCGTTGTTAACAGTAAGAATGGCTTGGTCAGGATCACTGGAGTGTTGGACAGAGAGAAAACTCCCATTTATTACGTGAGCGGCCCTTTCATCTTTCATGCACGCCTATAAACGTTTATTGTATGGGTGTCTGTCCTTTCCTGAGTAATCTATGAAAGTGTACTGATGACTCAGTATGAAAGATAGCAGCTCGCAGCAACATTCACAGGAGAGCTTCATTGTCATGAAGTGGTGAATGTCATGCATTCTGCCTGAATGACAAGATTACTAAATGAGGTGCGGCTCATACTTAAAAAAAAACACAACTTTTCTTAGCCTCAGCACACGTTAAAGAGAGGTTAAGTAAAGTCTGTGCGTGTGCATGTATTTGTTATCACTAAGAAATCATGATACATTAATAAGTTCAAATTTAAGTTGAAATGAAACAAGAATAAATGTGTTGCTTGATTTTGTCCATGGGGAATTGATTTAATGTTTGTGGCTTGCTATTGGTGGATCTCATTTGAGTGACAGGTTGCCTGCAAGAGGGAGGGGAAGACATTCTTATTAAATATTACGAGGTATAAAAAAAAAAAAAACTAGTTTACTTTGGGCTTAAGCCGTGAGTTAAATATGTTGATTTACACAGCTTACATGAACATGATCATCACTAGGCGACAAATGAGTTGCCTATCAAAGTGCAGCTAGCTAATGTGAAGGGATAGAGAGAGTTTGTGCTTGTGGATCAGAGTCACACACTTCAACCGAGCAGATAAACAGCATTTACTGAGAGGAGTTCTGATTGGGGAGCTTTTATGATATTCTGATATTTTTAGCACACCCTGGTTTATCCTGTCTATCAGGACTGCCTATCATATTTTAGTTCATTTGACGGGGTGTTTCATGTCATTTGTGTTGCATTGTTCTCATTGAATGCAGTTTTAGAAAACATATTTGTTATGGGAGGGTGGGGTGGGGAAATATGAATGCCTGCCAATAAATAAGAATTTATACTGAAAAATGAATGGCTGATGATAAAAGTTAACTTGCCAAGTAGTTTGTGAGAATATATCCAATTTCACAAAAATTTCATGTCACAGTTTGAACATGTTGAAATGTTTGGTGATTTCCTGTATTCCAGCTTCGAGGGGTGGCAAAGTTTCTGGATGGGAGTAAAGCTGAGAAGGATATTGAGTTAAGAATCGTGGTGCAGGATGAGAACGATTGTACTCCTGAGTTCAACTTGCAACTGGATCTGTTCCTGAGCTGAGCGCCATAGGTACTCGGATAATTCATGAAACTCATGAAATTGCTTCGATCATTTGAAGTGTTCAAATTGTTTGTACAGCTGACTAAATGAAGAGTTGCATTATATAATAGATTCATGATTTGTCAGGCTAGTGGTCTAAGTTTCATTTAAAGGTGACGTGGGTTTAAAAAAAAAAAACCTAAATGTGCATGCAACATTACCATAACTCATAAACATGGCAGAAACCGTCACGGGTAACGGAACATTCTCATTTTCCACTAGATATTTTCCTCTACATCTCATCAGCAATTTCGATGTTGGCATGCTCTGCAGCAGCTGACCACTAAGGAGCGAATGTACAGTGACGTGACCAGATTCAAACTGTACTTTCGCGCTATGGCTGGCGCTGAGCCAAAGACGGACGTGCTCAGCGCTTGTCATGTATCACAACTTTTCAGTGTTTTTAACCACATAATATTTATTTTAGGTTTCAGACATTAAATACAAATCATTTACAGCAACACTTTACATTTATAGTTTGTAAAATACACAATGGTGTCTATGGAAGCAGCAATAACAATCCATTCAAATATATTTGCCGACGTGTTTTATTCATATCAGATACACTGTGTTAGTAACTATAAAGTTTACTCTATTCTTCTCCCAGTTCACCGGCCACTTACTTCCATGTATTTCAGGAGAAACTGATGAATTCACGTGCTGTAATAAATCCAACAGTGATGCTGGCTCAACATCGTGAATGTCTGTCAGCCATCGCAATGGACTGTAAGACGCTTTGGATAAAAGTATGTAAATAGGGTTGGGCCGATAGACGTTGCGTCTATCGGCCCAACCCTATTTGCATACTTTTATCCAAAGTGTCTTACAGTTAAGCAATATAACAAGCGTTTAATCTTAAAAAGACAATAAATACGCAAGTGCCAGTAATACAAAGTTTCAGTCATCGTTCAAGATATTATAAGCTAGAACAAGGAATAATGAGAACATAGAGATTTATTTTTTTTGCCGTGAGTCCTTTCAAGCTACAATTGGAGGAGAATTTGCACCACTCCTAATGATTGATGAGGATGTTGAAGCTATGACAGTCATAGGGAAACTGCCAGAAACATAATTGGCCCCTATCGCTCAAAGAACAAACCTTGGGTTACAGAAGAGACTCTTGAAATGTGTGATACCCGGAGAAATCTCAAAACTAGGCACACAACTAGGGCAGCAGAATACCATGAAATCAATAAAAAGAATCAGAAATCAGAAAAAGCTTGAAAAGGCTAAATAAGATTGGACAGGACAGCAGTGCTTAGAAATAGAGAATAGTTTGAAGAAAAATATCGGCAGAAAAGCATTCCAAATTGTGAAAGACCTAACTAAACAAAACAAAAAACAATCAAAAATCAGTTCCATACTAGGTGAAGACGAGAAATGCCTCACTGAGGAAAGTAACCCAGTGCCATGACAATACCGGCCCTCCTGACAAATAAAACAGACCGGCCCACCGGGAATTCTCCCGGTGCTTCCGATTAGCCAATCCAGGCATGTCACTATTTGTCATTAACTTTGTCTTTGTCTAACAAAAGGCATCCTTGCCATACACCTACTGTTGTACAGAACCACTGTCCCCAGAGCCCTGGGTGACTACTGCACTGCTGGCCTTATCAAACATCTTTTGTCCCATGGTGAATTCTCCCGGTGCTCCCGATTAGCCAATACGCCAAGATTTCCGGCAGAACTCGATGTGATTATCATTAGGGGCTATTAGGGGATAGAACAGTTACAAATAGAAAGTAGACAGTAATGAAAAGGTATTAGCGTATGCCGTGTGGTTGATGTCCAGTGTTGCTAGCTGAGCAGAAATACATAATCATGTTTGGCTTGGTCCCCTCAAAGGTGCGTTGGATTTTCTCCTTAGTGTAAAGGTTAAGAGGCCCAACTATCACTGTTTTCCATGTTCGTAGAGTTAGTTTCTGGAGTAAATATATAGGCTATAATCTGTGTTTACACAGCTTTTTTAAAAATGGCGGGTGCTGGTGTTTTGCGTGCGTTCAGCCAATTAGCGCACACTAACGTCACTGGTAGTTCCTATAGTGCTGGTTTAGACCGACTCTGAAGTAAGGCTAAATTAATTTCTCCAAATCGTTCCTAGTTCCTGCGGTGCGAACACGCCAAAATCCGGGTACTTCCACCATTAATTCTAGGAACTATAAAAAGGTTCCTCCGGTGCGAAAGCCCCTCTTGATGAATGTAGCTGGATGGTAAATTGGTGCTGTACTGATGGAGTGGCTGGGAAGATACAAAGCTAGGCTTCGCTAGGCTAGGTTAAGAGATGTCCACCAAGCAGTCTTAGATCCATGAAGTTACTGTGGGATTATCTGGTTGAAATGAAAAGTAGAGCTGTGTGTCATCAGTATTGCAATGGTAGGACAAACCATGTGTCTGTATAATGGGTCACAGTGATGTAGTGTACATGGAGAAGAGGAGGGGTCCAAGAACGGATCCCTGAGGAACCCCTGTGACCAGTTGATGTAATTTGGATACCTCCTCTCCCCAAGAAACCTTAAAGGACCTATCAGTGAGGTGAGATTCAAATCAGCAAAGTTGAGTTCCAGTGATGCCCAGTGATAAGAGGGTGGACAGAAGGATTTATGATTAATGGTGTTGAATGCTGCAGATATATCTAGCAGAATGATAACTGATGACTCAGCTCTTGTACTCCGCTACAATTTCAGAGATTTATGGATTATGTGTTGTCTGGCCTTTCTGATTACGCAGCTGCATACTTGGAAAACATTATTTTGTATAGTTCATCCTGGGAGCAATATCTTCAACATCTGAACGAGGTGCTCCATCGCATTCAGGAGGCGGATCTCACCATTAACTTTTCCAAGTGTGCCCTAGCTGAAAAGGAAACTGAGTACCTAGGGTATGTAATTGGTAATGGGGTCATTAGACCCCAACTTAAAAAAATTGAGGCTATCCAAAACTGCCTTCTTCCAAAGACAAAAACTCAGATCCGATCATTCTTAGAATTCCAGATTTGCTGGACAGAGAAAGCAAAGAAAGCTTCCAGTACATGGTGGTGGGAACTCCAAAATAGGGTGTAGCTTCCTCTCATTGGCAGATAGGCACATGATACGTATGCACGATTTTTTCAACAATCCAGTTAAGCGCAAACTCCGCCCCACAGCTGATTCTACAGTGCTGATTTCCTACACAATGATATACTACAACAAATTATAACCCTTAAACCTACCCTATACCTTACCCTGCTAGAATTACCCGCTGGTACCTTTCTATGCAGCCTTATAAGTTTAACATCCAGCATGTGCCCGGAAAAAGTAATACCACTGCTGACTTCCTCTCCTGCTTACCAGCATGAGATCTTAGGGTGAGGGTGTGTGTGATGGCCAGGATTTATGCCAGACATAATTCTTAATTCCATAATTCCACACATTCATCTTTGCATTGATCAATAAATAAAAAGACATTACTATATTGGTTTGTTTAAAGATCTTGTTTTTGAGTTAGTGCACAGGCTTACTCAAAGCCAGTTAAAACCAGTTAAAAATCTAAAATTGGCTAAAATGGGATTTTTTTCTTCCTTTTTTTCTTTCTTTTTTTAATTAAGATGACTTGAAATGTTTAGTACCTGGTATGTTGTGGTAATGGACCAGCCTAGTGATGAAGAGATTCAAACAGGAAGTTGATCTGTTTTTATGGGATTTCTAAAGTAAGTGAGAATGGAGGAATTGTACTTTCCTAATCTGAAACTCAGTGGGCAGTTGGTTATCACCTTTTATAGTTTAAATATTTTCTATTGAGCTAGATCTAAAGGAAATTTCGATCAGATTGGAAGGGGTGGTGCAGATCTGAAATAATCCAATGAGTGTAAAAAATGGAATAACAAATATTATATCAATAAAAAAATAAAAAATAAAGTAATTTGCTTGCCAAATGCCGTATGAACTGGTCAGTGGAGGAGCCTGAATATTTACCAAATAGTTTTATTTTTATTTATATCTCTTTTTAGATGTGTCATTGTTACGGATCCACTACTGGAGGATTTAGAATCCATTTTCTGGAGTTTATTAAACAAATCAGCAAGTCCAGGGCAAACAAACCAGACGTTAAACAGGAAATCTAATCAGTGTCCAGACAGAAATCAAGAAACCCAAATAAGCAGTCCAAAAGCAAACAAACCCAAAAACAAGATCCAAAGACAGTAATCCAGAGAAAGGGTCGTGCACATGAGACATGATAGTAATCTGTAAAAAAACTGGTTTTACCTGGCATGTTTAGGATTCAACCTTTTTGCTTCATTGATTAACTCCAAATTCTTGTGATCTTAATGGTTACGCCTTCTTAACTTTGTTCATAACTGGCTATTCCAGAGACTGCCTTGAACTTATTAATATCCATATCCATTCTGCTTGTTCAAATGACATAGCCAAGAAAAAACAAGAGACTTGGAATTCACACTTCTCTAACTCTAATTGATTGTTTGCTAGGTGAGGCTGTAGCACTGTTTTCACATGTTTAATACATTCTGCTCTGGAAGAAAACATGCTTTACATAGCAGTAAAGCATGTCAAGAATGCCATTATTCTGGAGTTAGTGAGATAAAAGAGTGTATCCCATACTCATACTTAAAAGTCAGCAGGGGGTATTTATTATTCAAGGTAGCCAAGACTTGGTCTTAGTTCAGTGTCTTTCAAATCAGTCAAATCAGTAAATGATTGATCAGCCACAACGTTAAAACCACTGACAGTTGAAGTGAATAACATATCGTTATCACGGCACCTGTGAAAGGGTGGGATATAGCCTATTAGGCAGCAAGTGAACAGTCAGTTCTTGAATTTCATTTGTTGGAAGCTGGAAAAATGGGCATGTGAAAAGATCTCTGACAAGGATGACTGGGTCAGAGCATCTCCAAAACAGCGAGTCTTGTGGGCTGTTCCCAGTATGCAGGTGCTTTTAAAGTTGTGGCTGATCGGTGTATGCTATGCAGGTCACTTTAAAAAGTTAATACTCACCTTTAAATAAACACTAAATCTAATTTAACATCAGATCCTCCTTATACTTCACAGTAATTACCATTTGTTATATAAATATTTACCTGAGCAGATGATAAGAATCGCACATTCTGTACTGCACATATCTATGATCAATCATCAGAATGCGCAATGTGAAACTAAACCATTAACTGAATTCCGAGTTTTTTAAGTCAGGAATCTTCATGCTTTGGACATGTAAGCACAGGCACACAGATAAAGTCTTGCCCACATGTTCATGCTCTGATGGTGCATTAACCCTGGTGCCTATTCCACAATAGACGTAGCAGGAGCTTCCACTCTACATACACACAGCTTATACACGGCTTCCATTCTGCTTACGTGATTCTATCCTTGCAAAAACATATGATTGGGTTAGAATGACTGACTGTTCTGACTTAATACAGTAGTCAACAAGTGGATCAAAAAACTTCATCAAAGTTGTCCTAAGACAAGAACGGGTATTGTTCAAAAATGTATGTATAACTTTGATGAAAGGTTTTGGTCCACTTCAAATGTTGACTACTGTACTATAGGGGCTTTTGCACCGGATGAACCTTTTCATACTTCCCAGAAATAATGGCAGAAGTACATGCTTTTTGCGTATTCGCACCACAGGAACTGGGAACCATTTTAGTTCTAGGAACGCTTTTAGGGGAACTTAATAAACTCCTACGTCAGAGTTGGGTCTAAACCAGCACTATAGGAACTACCAGTGGCGTAAGTGTACGCTGACTGGCTGAATACACGCGAAACACCAGCACTTTGCTTTTACTTTCATGTTGTTTATATTTATTTTATTTTTAAAGTTATGTTTACCATTCGCCGGTTTCAGTCCCATTCTTTCCTTATGAATAAAGCTTGTTGTCAGCCCAGGATGTATCCAGGAGACTGCCCAGTGAAGGGCCATCAGGCTGTGGTGCACCAGCATTGTCATGTCTCTTTCTATTTTCCTTGAATTCATGGAACATTTAGCACTCTCATTCATCTCAAAGCAGACAGCATGAAAACTCAGTTGTGTTTTGGTGCAAATGCCATGTGACTAATCTCTTTGGAGCTGCAGGGGAATATGCCAAGATGGCATTGACTGGCTGATAGCACCACACATGACACATACAGTGGTCAGAGGTGTGGATACTGGCCTGTGTTATCTCAAACTAAAACATGTACCATTAATTTTTTTTTGTTTAGTTTAACTTGAAGTATTAAATAAGTAAAAGACAAATAAATCGAACAAACAAAATACATTTCCCACTATATATTAAAAAACGAGCTCGTACAGGTTGTTTGAACACTTTTTTCACAAGTTTATTTGTATTTAAGGTGTGCTATATTTTACCCTTGTTTCTTCATGTCATTTTTCAGACACGCCTGTGATGAAAATCACAGCAACTGACGCAGATGAAGCAGGAAATCTGAATTCGAAAATTTCCTACAGCATTGTTCAAGAGAGTCACGCTAACATGTTCTACATTAATCGAGAGACTGGTTGGATACACGTCATGCACACGCTAGACAGAGAGGTATACAGTCACTAACATGAGTTTAGATTATTGAATCGCTTAGCATACAGACTTAGGTGTTAAGTCAAATTTATTCTTGAATAAACGTTAGATTAAAGATGAAAATTTCCCATTGGCTGACATTCAGAACATTGATTTCTTCTACTTTTCTGGATCGTTTTACCACAGACATTAAATAAAGGTTTTGAAATGAAGTTTTCAGAATTCAACGTTTTTCGAAGTTAAATAAAACTGTTGAAATGAATCCTAATTGTATTTCTGATATTTGTCTTCCCCATAAGACTGAAGTTTGTGCTTTTCTCATCGCAGAAAAAAGACACTTACACGTTGACCATTGAAGGAACCGATTTGGATGGAGCTTCAAATGGAAATAAAGGGAGGGGGACAGCCATCATCAAAATTCTTGACGTCAATGACAACATTCCTACTTTGGAGAAAAACTTTGTAAGATGTCTTTTTTTTTGGAGTATCACTACATCTCAGGTCCAGCTAGAGCCACTGCAACATATACCAAATGACTTAAAATGACATCTTTAGTTCATGATGTGATGATAGATTTTTATGCAGATGTGAGCTTGTAAAATGCATGTATTATATGTATTATATTAATTATGATATTTCATATTTAAATTAACTTCACAAGCATTGAAAGGACAGGGTCTTCATTTACTCACCCTGCTGTTGTATCCCGCTCTTTTTTTTTTCTGACCACATAAGGAGAGTTTTTAAAAATGTCCCACTGGCGCTCGTCCATATAATGGCAGTGAATAGCGATCAAAAAGACGCTTCACAGAATGATCCCATGTGTCATATATTCCAAGTGTTCTGGGGTTCATGATAGGGTTTGCTGAAAAATAAACAAAAATATAATGTATTATTTAACAAAAATCCTGACCTTGGCCGTTGGTCTTCTGTGGATGGCACATGTTCATGACACTCTGTTAGCTCCGACTCCTCCAGAAAAAGCACACAAAACACTGCATGAAACACAATGTCTAGAAATCCCCAAAAAGTAGTGTATTTTTCTTCACCAAGTTGAATATCTCCTGACCGGAACAGTCAGAATGACGGCTGACAGATGTGAACACGGTAATAACTTGTGTTGTGACGAACACATCGGTATATTCACCTCAGAGAAGAAAACACATGGATTGTATTTCATGTCCCATTTTTCTTAATCTTAATCATATGGCGTGTGTGTTTATGTCGAATTGCCGTAAAGCTGTTCGTGTTTCTCGCTCTTTCTCGCTTCTCACGAGACTTCCTATTTCCAACTAAACGGGACGTTAGTCCCCACGTTGCAAGGTTGGTTTTCTGCCTGGGGACGCTGGGGGGAGCGAAGAAAGTCACCATTCTCACCAGAAAAGGTTATTTAACCATCCAAATGATTTCTAAACGGTTTTATTAAGTTGAAATAGTTGCCAAGTTCCCTTTTAAGGGATACAATTATTTACTACAGGGGGACTTACATTTTTTTTCGAAAAAACCCTGTCATGAACCCTAGAACACTTGAACCCTAGAACACTTGGAATATACGAAATGTGTAGCATCGGACCATTCGGTGATGCTTTTCATATTTTTAAAAAAGCTTGATGCCGGTCGCTATTCATTGCCATTATATGAAAGAGCACAAGCGGGACATTTTTTATTTTTTATCTCCTTTTGTGGTCCGAAAAAGAAAGAATGGCATACGGCATTAGAACAACACCAGGGTGAGTAAATGATGACTTCATTTACTTTCAGGGTGAAGTAACCCTAGTTATTAATACATGTGTAATCATTTTGTTTGGTTTGTAGTATGAGTGCAGGGTGGAGGAAAACACTAAAAATGTGGAAGTGACGAGAATTCAAGCGATTGATGCTGATCTGATCTATTCTGAGAACTGGCTGGCTGTCTTCACAATCGTGTCTGGAAACGAGGCCAGTTATTTCTCCATAACCACAGACAACAAGACCAATGAAGGCATCCTGATTCTCACTAAGGTAAACTGACCAAACTGTCCTTTTTTTCTGTTCTGCCTTTACAAACATGGCTTTGTTTTCCCTTGTCTACTAGCTGTGTTCAAAAACAGGGGGAAAAGAATGGCCATGTATTGTTCAATTTCTGATTACTTTTGATGTAAAAATCTTACCAGCATTATAGTGGACCTCATGGAACAGGAATAAATGTGAAGCAGTTCGATAGGAAGTGTCCTACATTCTTGCATCCCCCGTTTCCTGCTTTTCACCCTTTGTTTCGTTTTGAAGGAACTGGACTATGAAGAGCTGAAGGAAATCAGTCTTCAGGTGTCTGTCTCTAACAAGGCACAGTATCACTCGTCAGTAGTTATAACAGAGAGCAAGACGTACACCATCCAAGTCAGTGTGCTCAACCAGCCCGAGGGCCCTCGCTTCAAACCTGCAGTCAAAGTCATCACCGTATCTGAAGAAAGCACCACTAGTATTTTAACTAAAGTCATAACCAACTACGCAGCAATCGACAGCGACACACTATTAGTTGCTACTAACGTGAGGTGAGACTGCAAACATTTTGTGAAAATTAACATGCCTTTACAACATACTCAAGAATGTGGTTTTGTTCAGATGTTGTAATAAAAGTTCTCATTTCATTAATTTAGGTATGCAAAAGGCCAAGACGTTGACAACTGGCTAATTATAGATGAGAGGACGGCTGATAAAGACTCAATAAAATTCCAGATTATGAGTCCAAGTTTCTAGTCAATGGCACATATTATGCCCACATAATCTGCATCACCAATGGTAAGTCAATCTGTGTACATTTCATGATACGGATGTAAGACAGTTGGCAAGCATAAAAAAAGAAGAAGCAATAAACATTAGGGGTGTAACGATACCCTCATGTCACGATTCGAGACATATCATGATACTGAACACACAATACGATACAATCTCGATACTCCAAGACATGATAAAAGGTTCACAAATTTATTTCTGTTGATTAAAATGCTAAATTTGGTATTACATTGTGGGTGTACATGAATAGCCTTGGACTTGGTTCTGGAAACCCAATGAACAGGACAATAGAGACACCAGAGTAAAAATATCCATGATTCTGAAGCTGAAAACACAGAATTATTGTAGACGAATATGCTTGATCTCTGTCACTGACGAGATATATGTAAAATAATTTAGACACTTTTTCTTGTAACGTAAGACATTTGGCATTATCAGAACCCACAAATATTCCCCCATTGCATTATTATACATTATATTCAACATTATATATAGTAGATTAATGTAGTACTGACACTAAACATTGTTTTCTTTGGGTGAACTATCCACGATAAATATCGTCACTATCCACGATACATATTGTTGCATTTTTGTATTACGATATATTGTTACATATATTGTTGTGTTGCAAACATTTAAACTGCATTTAAAGTCATGGGAGGAATATATCACTTCTGTTACAGAACTCCCAGCTAAAACTGCTACAGGTACCATTGCCATTCAAGTAAAGGACTTTAATGACCACTGTCCTGTGCTGATCCATGAGTCTCAAAGACTGTGCTATGAAGAGCACGTGGTTTATGTCACGGCGAAGGACGAAGATCATTTCCCTAATGGAGCCCCCTTTGGTTTCACAGTGGACACCAAAAGAACAAAGGAGTCATGGCGTGTCGAACATCTCAACGGTAATGAAAAACTACCGAGACTTATTGTCTTATGTGTACATTTAAGATTTTAAAATACTTTATTAACCATACTTTCCAAGATTACTCCAGCTACTGTAATCATAATCGTGTTTCTACAATAATAAGATAGTGATTGTAGATGTCAAAATCAAACACCACATAAAAGTAGTCCATATTATTCATGTTCATTATTTCTACTGTCTATCTATTTGATTGCTGTGATGTGAAAGCAATTGATTGATTGACTGATTGATGTGAAAACAGGATGTAATTTAATTCTTCAGTCAAAAACGTCCATATTTATCATCCGTTCACACTTAATAAGCAGTGTCTGTCGAAATCACTAGCTATGTTTCCATCCACCTATTTTTATGCGCATTTTGGGATATCGCATCAAAAACTGCTGGATGGAAACGCCAAGATGCGCATCGATTCTAAAAATAAACATAAAAACTATTTGCACTCGTTTGAGTCGGATAAAATTTTAATCGGATAAGAAAACATGCGCATAAACTATAATGGCACTCGTTTACAGAATAAAGTCTTCGATCAAAAAAAAATCACGTGACTTTGCGCTTTGGGACGGCATAACTGGACGAACCAGCGGACGATCTTTTAGCACAGCATCTGAAATAATGTTTTGGTCGTTCTGAAATGCCTCTGAAAGCAAGATTATTGCTTTTTTTAGCACGTGTATTGCATTTCGTCTGCGTGCTAGTAATGAACAAGTAATGAATTATATACGAAAATTATTATATCCAGTCAGTGGCTTCTCCTACTTGTCTTAGTTATATTTAGCACCTGTTTATCAGGAAGTGAAGATTTTGTTCTTTTTGACTCAATGGACGGAAACTGTGTTGGAAATGTTCTGTGTTTATATTCCAATTTCGCGCATAAGTTTTAATTCCCAACTTTGGATGGAAACAGCTACTGAGACGGGTTTGTCTCCTGCATTTACACAATGTCATCACTTGTTTCTGACCTATCACAATGTATTTAGCTGTTCTAATTTATTATGCAGGAAATATTAAAACATCACCATATATCAAAAAATTACTTTTGCATTAGCGAGCCTGTAATCACCCTCGCTTCACTCTATTCCAGTCACAACGTCACATGCCTGGATGCTTTTTTCATTTTCATAACCAAAAAAAAACAATACAATCCTTTCTTTGTCTCTTATGGGCTAACAAAATGTCAACAAATTTAGCATTTTGAAATGAATTTAGAATTGTATTACAAGTTTAATGACTCTTAAACTGCATTACCTAATGACAGCATAATGAAATGCTTGAGAAAAACATGCTTCACCTCTTTAAGTGCTTACTGTACATGCTCAGTTTGTTTAGTTTTGTTGCGGCCAGTGCCACATTATTATATAAATATTTGCTATATTATGTGCCATATTTATATATTTATATTAACAACACATTATATATATGTGTGTGTGTATGTATATATATACAATAACTTGAAATCAGCATGAAGGGCAATAGGGTTTGCCTCATATCTTTTCTAAAGCATTTTAAACCCCCTTTATGGGAAAATGCTGTAGATGCAGATGCATGACAGACGTCTTATGTAAGCATTGCATTTAGATTTTCCATTAAAATGGAAACCATCAATAAGTAACTGATTGTAATTAAAACCAAGAAACTGAGAAACACAGGGAACAGAACAGAGCGTGCGGATTAAACATCCATGTATAAACTAGACCTGACAATGAACACTTGAAACACAAGGGCTTAAATACACAAGAACTAATAGACTAAGACACACCTGGAAACAAGGACTAATGAGGAGAAACATGAACAGAACAGACTACAAACTGAAAGTCCACACAACAAAAGAAAAGCACAATGAACATGTTACACTAGTGAATAAATAACTGGATGCAGTCTAGTGCATCAGCAGCCTGAGGGTACTTTCAAGGACATTTCTTTACAAGCACAAGAATGCACTGTTCAGAAAAAGTCTGATTTTGGACAGTATGACACTATGTTGCTGTCTGGGATCCTGGAGAAGCTCTGGTAATTATCACATTACCCCACATCCTATCAGAATAGGGCTTAAGAGTATGTTTAATGACAACGATGTACTAAAAACAGACGATAACGTTGTCTAAACGATCCCCGTTCACACAGATCTGTGAAAATGACCAAAAAGGCTGTATTATGCATGCCAGGCCAGTAGTTGGCGATGTTAAGAAACACCCGACGAACACATAATACACATGCGTGCAGCGTGATCATGTAGTATGCATGCGCATGACATCACTTTGAAACCCGTTTTTAAAAGCTTGTGTTTTCAGGCCCCAAAATGCCGTTGCCGTGTAAATGAACGGCAAAAATGCGTTAAAAAAATGTGGTTTCAGTTGAAAACGGTGTCGTGTAAACATACCCTAAGACTGTTAAGTAAATGAAGTCATGCAATTAGTAACCTAAAAATGTTAGAAACTAATTTTAGTACTGAATTTTTGCCTCAAAACGGGTCATTAATCATGTATGAATCTTTTTATGTCTTCTTGCTTACCATCATATTTTCAGACACTACAGCGATATTCCGACTCAAACCACACTATGGCCCGGTGTGTACGATGTGTTTGTGGATGTGAGGGACCAGCAGGGGAAGATCTGTGCTGCTCAGAGGCTCAGCATAGACGTCTGCACATGTGACGCATCCAAAGTTTGCCTGCCACAAGAAACGGTCTCTAGATTTGGAATATCTGGTGTCTTTCTAATGTTGCTGGGACTGCTGCTCCTTCTGTGTGAGTAGCAACATTTAACCTCTCTCTTGCTGTAGGGACGCGCTGTTTGTCAACATAGAAATGCTTGCATCATGATTTAAAATTAAAATGTGTGTTTTCCTATAAATATTTTTTTTACTGCTTTCACACAGACAGTTTAGAATGGAAGCTTGTTTCCGCCACAGAATACAAAATAAAAAGGTAATTGCGACTTTTTTATCTTAGAATTGCGTGATATAAATGCGCAATTGTGAGTTATAAAGTCCGAATTGCATGATATATACTCAGAATTCGCAAGTTTATTTCTCACAATTGTGAGTTTATATCTCGAAATTCTAAGATTGTGGGATAAACTCGCAATATCTTTTAAAATGTTTTATTCTGTGGCGGAAACAAGCTTCCATGGTTTAGTTTGAAACAGAGCAGGGTTTGCATGAACATTTGTTAATGTGACAGCTGTCATGTGTACACAGGAGTGCACCGCAGTGCAGAACCCGAGACTACCTGTAGAAAATGGTCAGAGAAAGTGGTCAGAGCACATGAACTTCGCGGTTCACGGTTGAAAGCAACTCGAACTTGGGTCCGCACTTGTTCAGGAAGTAATGTGCATTTTACCCGATGACAACGTCATTAGTTCGACATGTATAGGGTGACAGTGGTGATGATTTACCTTGGATACGAGTGAGAGTGAGCCGTAAGTGCGATCAGCAGCAAATGAGTGGCTCTCGATCAGCTGTCTGTCTTTATCAATTATTTTATTATCAATTATTATGATATTTTTTCGCTACACTTTATTTCGATGGTCCACTCTACACATTCTACTAACTATAAGTACATTTGCACTACATGTCAATTAGCAGTCATTAGTTAGGGTTAAGGTTAGGGTTTGGAGAATGAGTTGACATGTAGTTGCAAAGTTACTTATAGTTAGTAGAATGTCTAAAGTGGACCATTTAAAAAAAGTGTTACCTATTTTTTGGAGCCTTACATCACTGTCAAACTAAAAGGCTACTCTATTCAAGTAATAAGCACTTAAAATAACAAAATACTGATTACATCTGGTCCTCCATGTCCACATCCTGGATTTTGAAATCTAAGTATACCTGTACGTACGTGAACCGCGTTATGGTTATCCGGTTGACGGGTGAGCAGGGTACGCTGGCGCGCTCTGGCTGCCGCTCCTCTCTCCGTTGTGATGCGGTGTGGTCTGGTTGCTTTCTATCGGCTCTGTGGACTCACAGATAGGCTTATTTGGAGCTGGTGCAGACGAGGCTTTAATGAACATAGCCTTACAGTACACCTCTCGCCAGCTCTTATCCCTGAAGCGGAATTACTATCTGTCGGGGCACACCTACGACCACTGTGACAGGGCTGGATTACTGGGCCCAAGCGGTATATTCATCGGAGCACAGGACGAAGCTACGTCTCTTCCTCGTCGTCCTCCATCTCAGTTTTGAACTGCCGGCGAAGGATTACAAGACTGTCTTCCTCTGGGGTTGATCTTACTAACTTTTCTGCTCTGCCGTATGAGCGGCATTTCTGTGATGAGGTGTCTGCAAGCCCTTTAAAAGCCGCGCTACTTAACGCGCGCTCTGTGAACAACAAAGCTTTATTGATGGCGGATTTTATCATGGACAAGAAGCTGGACTTGTTTTTCATTACGGAAACATGGCACAAACAGGACGATGGTTTTCTTTTTAATCAGCTGACTCCAGCGGGCTTTGGACTCATGACGTTTCACGAACTACAGGTAGAGGTGGTGGTATTATAGTTGTTTACAAACTGCAATACAAGGTTCACCCTGTGTCCGTTCCTCCTTTTAAAACTTTTGAATGTCTTGTTTTAAATGTGTCTGATACTCATCTGCTCTCCATTTCGCTATGGTCACTATCTATCATCCTCCTAAACTGAATAAGGACTTTCTGTCTGAGTTTGCTGATCTTCTTTCTATATTGTCCGTCAGATTTAAGAGAATTTTGATTCTGGGTGATTTTAACATACATGTAGTTCAGAAAGCCTGTCTCTTGGCCAAGGATTTTCTATCACTCTTGGACTGTTTTAATTTTTCTCAGTTTGTAAATGTCCCCACTCACTTTAAAGGACACACGTTAGATTTAATTATTGCAAATGACTATCTTCTTTAATATTGAGACATTTCATTCTAGTAGAGAGACTTCACAAACTATTTCTTTCCGTAAATGGCAATCAATTGATCATGCTACCTTTGCAAACTCGATTGTCTCTTCTTTAGATGTTATCTCCTCTGCTCCTCTTGAGGATAAAATTTCAGTATTTAATAACGTCCTTACAGCCAACTTGGACATCTTTGCACCCATAAAAACACGTAATGTTTCATTTGCACAGTCAGCCCCCTGGTATAATGGTGATTTGCGTATACAGAAGGTGTGTGTCGGAAATTAGAGCGAAAATGGCGTCACTCTGGTTTAAATGTGTTCCACCAGGCCTGGAAAGATTGCTCGTCAAACTATAGAGTAGCCATTGAAACTGCAAGATCTGCCTATTTCTCAAACATTATTGATAATAATCAAAGCAATCCCAGGAAGCTCTTTCATACAATTAACAGTCTGCTTAAAGCAGATAGTGTCAGTTCTCTGACTTCATCTGACTGGCTGTGTAATAGGTTTCTCAAATCTTTCAGTGAAAAAATTTACAATATTCGCACAAATATCCATACCTTGCAGTCTGCCGATCTTACAGTTAATACTTCTAGGTTCTCTGGCACTCCTTTATCCAAATTTACTTTATTACAACCTGAGATGCTCTGTAACCAGGTTTCTAGTATGAAAGCTACCACTTGCATACTTGATCCCATGCCTGGTAGCCTGTTTAAATCCTGCTTTGGTCCTTTATGTCCCTCAGTTCTGCTATAATAAATGACTCTTTGTCATTTGGGGAGGTGCCAGCAGCACTTAAAACTGCTGCGGTTACTCCCGTTTAAAAAAAGCGAAATTCTGATGTGAAAAATCTGTCAAATTATCGCCCAATCTCAAATCTCTCATTTCTGTCTAAAATCTTGGAGGGTGTAGTTGCAGCCCAATTAAACAAACACTTAATTGGAAATAAACTATTTGAGCCTCATCAATCAGGATTTCGAAAATTACACAGCACTGAGACTGCGTTGGTGAAAGTCGCTAATGACTTACTAATTGCCTCCGACTCCGGC
>FLSR01004872.1:21956549-21998064 GCA_900092035.1 Leuciscus waleckii
ATAATATGGACACATATAATATAATGTTTGTCAAGTGAGAACTTTAGCCTGTATGTTTAGTTTGTATAACAAATGTTAGAAATGCAGATTATGAAATAAAGGATAATGTGTGTTTTCATTTGTGTTTTTATGTGATTAATACACACCAGTAAATCATCTTGTTAACCTCAGTATAAAATTTAGTACAGCAATTCCTAGTTATGCCCAAATAATAAATCCTGATTAAAATATTTTTGTTAAAACTATTTGAGAAAACATACTTTTTTAAGTTGGAGTAAAGTTTGGGCCAACTAAAAAATAACAGTTGAATCAGCACGTTGAAGAGAGAAATTAAGTGAACGTAAAAAATCTGTGGAACTAGTTACTAAATAATAATTAGTTGATACAACTTAAAAAAAATGTACAGTGTAGTCATAATGATTTACAATCTAATAAATAATAAAACCACCTACCTGTGCATGTTTCCTCTCCTGAAGTTTAAGGAAAAGGTGGAATGATATTGCACAGACTGCATTACTGATGCCCGAGGAGTCCTTGTGATGAAATTAGCAAATGCCCAAGAAAGACATAAAAAATGGTTATGGAAATACAGTGTATCAAACATATCAAGGTAAATATTCATATGCACTCCAGAAAGACTACACAACTTACCCTGTCATGCAGTCGCAATGACCTGTCATTACAGTCCCGTTCCCGAGTGTTAAACCACTCCCACAAAGCCACTGGAGAAAAAATTGTGAGCCTCCAGGGACCTGTAACTCTTCATGTTGCTCTGTGAGTAGATTTTATTCACGATTTTATCACGCTGTAGGCAGCCCGGATTCCATGGACCAGATTTTCGCCTCAGCGAGGGGACCAATCACAGAACGGGGAGGGAGCAGCAAGACGATGACAACGTCTATGCGACACACCGAGTCTCTTTCCAGCCTGGTAATTCGGGAGGATCAACGTTGGCAGGATCTTCTTGATTGCCCTGACTCCTGTGCGACTGTCATCCCTAATAACGCTAACCTCTCAGATAAACTCAGTGTTTTTTTTCGATAAAAACATGTCTGAAGAGTGTCCATATATACCTTCTACCCTCATGTTTGTCTTGCACAAACGGCAATAGTCGCTGAACGCCATCGTGTACACATAAATCTCTGACCCATCGTCTTCTTCCTCGTCCAATGTCTGTCGCTCTACATACGTCATCTGGTATAATTGAAACGATTGGCTCTGAGCTACGTACAGGCGCATTTGATAGACATTCGTAGCGCCCAATAAACGGCTCTGGGCATTCGTAAACCACACCTCAAATACGAGAAAATGAACATGTGGTTCCCAGACCACGTCTCAATGAGACGAGGTCTGACGTTAGCCAGGCTAGCTGCTAGTCGAAACTGTGCATGAAATGTATTCATTTAACCTGCTAAGACATACTAGTCTTTTATACCATAGCTTTAAAGGCACACTATGTAATTTTTAGCTGCTAGAGGTCGCTTATTCAAAACAAAGGCTTAGCTTGATGATGCCGTGATTTCGGCTGAAGAGCAGTGGAGCTTTTATGATGCCACAGACGACCTCTTTGGCTTCTTCCCGTCATAAGTGGGGTAACAGTTTAGATACATTTGAGTGTGTTGAAAGTTGTTATAATGCTACTCTGCGTTCGCTCGGCGGCTACTTTGTGAGAGACTTGTTGCAGACTGCAGTGAGCTAGATCGATATTAGGCATAGTAAAACATAGTACTCGCGGTAAATCAAGAAAACGAGATTTAAACAAAAAGACTAACTTTGTTGAGCTGTATAACAATGATTAGGCCTCTGTCTAATGATTAGATGATGTATCCAACAGTTGCTCACCATGTCTAATAAAACACATAATACATTAAAACGTCTTTGGTGTTTCCATGGTTTCTATAAAATAAAACTGGAAATTGAAGGTTATGCGGGTATGATGTCACTGATAGGCGACGCACGGACACGGTCCGTGTCCTGATTAAAATTGCTTATCTCTCTGGATTTAAACATTCTTAAAAACATTTGGGATAATGTAACTACACAAATCAACAAAATATATATCATTGTTCTAGTGGTTTTGGGATATTTTGATCCAAAAATCTTACATATTGTGCCTTTAATGAACATGGGATAACAATATAGACTGTTGGATGACCCTGTGATACTGATAATACAGTCAGATGGAATAATCTACGATTAGCTGTCTCTTCCCTGGAGACTCAATCAGGTAACAAAAAAGTGGGGAAACGAGACATCTGGCCTTTCCGTCGGGTCGTTTTTCCAGTTACAGAGAATGTACGGACAATCCGACACAATACGAATCAGTGTTTGTGTTTCTATGTATCTTGCTCTGTTGAGCGGCATAATTGATTATATGTAGGCCATACTGGGTTAATTCCATGCTTTTCCAGTTAAGGATTGTTTTCCCCTATGCTATGAGTACACAACGAACAAGTCAATTGCATTCGGACCGAATGTTATGATTCCTGTCTTATGTTCCCCTTGTCTTGTGTGGACTTTTGTCATTTCCTGTCCTGTGCCATGTTTTGTAGTCCCTTGTAGTTTTTCTTGTTTATTAGGCTCCCCAGGTGTTTCTGATTAGCCACGCCCCCTTGTTATCTTGTTTAGCTTGTTAGTCTCTGTATTTAAACCCTGTGTCTTGTTTCAGTGTTTGTGGGTTCTTGACTTTGTCCTGTTCCATAAGTCCTGTTCCATAGTCCTGCTCCATAGTCCTGTTCCATAGTCCTGTTCCATAGTCCTGTTCCATAGTCCTGTTCCATAGTCCTGTTTGTTCCCCTGTTCCCCTGTTCCCCTGTTCCCCTGTTCCCTGTTCCCCTTTCCCCTGTTCCGTCTAGTTTTGAGTTTATCTAATAAAGCTGCTGACTGTGGACCCTGCTTCCTCCTTTGATTCAACCCTGCATCATTACACAATGATTGGACGAGCATTTTTTTTTTTTTTTGGTCCTGAGACTTCTAAAGAAGATATTTAAAGGTGCAGTGTGTAATATTTAGGAGGATCTGCTGACAGAAATGCAATAAAGTATAAATAACTATGTTTTCAGTGGTGTATTAAGACCTTATATAATGAACCGTTAGGTTTTTATTAGCTTAGAATGAGCGATTTCTATCTACATACACCGTGGGTCCCCTTAAATTAAAATAACCATTTTGCACCGCCATGTTTCTACATAAGCCCTAAACAAACAAACTGCTCTACAGAGCGTATTTCGTCACTGTGTTGTTCTTCATGCAAAGAAGCAAGCTAAAGTCAGCGAATAAAACACTGACACAATGATATAAAAAATTTTTTTTTTACTGAATAATTAAGTAAATATAATTTCTAACTTTTTCTTTGTAAAGAAACCTCATTGCTTAACTGGCTACTCTCTGCGGTCTCAGACGACAACGTCTTTTCCTGTCAGACACTGTAACTTCTGCTGTTTGCGATTCGCAACCTCACCACTAGATGGCGCTAAGATTTACAGTACACACTGCACCTTTAATATTTAGACCACTTCGATTGTTGATTGCTATCAGGATGTGAAGAGAGTTCCAATCTACATAACAAAAAGTGTTTATTTTATTTTATATTGCCTACCCTACCTTTAAACTACAACCATAATTAAAATCACTTTGCATGTATAAATTCTATTTTGGTATCCATGCACGGATTTGTTCTCGTACATTTTATTTTCTGCCCATAAGTGTGTGAGACGTAACTCTAGAGACCTCAGACTTTAGTTTTAACTTTAGATTTTTCACAGGCTTCTATAGAATGCTTTTATTGATGGTGTAGTGAAAACTCTTGCTGTATGTATTAGTGGCACGCCCCCACAGCGGCAGCACACATAGTGGTGTGGTGTGCGTGTTCAGCGGGTTCCTTCTACGCCAGTGGACACGTGCCATATGGGGCCGGTCGGTTCTGGCTCGGATCGTCGGTCTCGTGCAGTGTCCGCCGTCACGAGCCCAGAGCCCGCTGTCACGTGATCCCCGCCGCAGCTGAAGGAGAGCGGACAGCGATTCAAGGAGAACGTCTCATTCACACGTCTTTATTTGACAGCATGCACTTCATAGAGAGTCGAAAGAATATTTCCAAAGCTATGCATTAACCCGCTCGTGTGACGTGTGTGCTGAAGATGATGTGTCGCGTATGAATATGATGCGCTTTATTCTAGACTGCCTGCGGCCGGCACGAGCGCGCGCTGCAGCCGCTGCCAGGTACACGAATGCATGATCCTTATCTTTATACATATCAGCAGCTGCACGCAGTCTATGTCTTTAAATGCGATTTAACCGACATCCTTCAAAAAACATCACCTTGCACGTCGAGGTTAATTATGCACTGAAAGAATAATGCCATAAGGTTTGCATGTACTGTACGTATATGATTCATCATCCTGACATCATCTGACACGTATGGATTGCATAATCTTGAACGTATGTCTGCAGTGATCTTGTGTTTATATGCGCTTAAATCAGAGCCATGGAAATCATACTGAAATCTTGCGGAAATATTGGCATTTCAGTTTGCTTCATTACGTGATTTATTGTTTCAGGGACACGGAGCTTCAGGCTCAGGGTAACGACTCTTCTGACGATAAGGAAATCAAGGTAACGTTACAGTGTTATTTTCTGCACGATACACAGGCTCTGTAGAAGTAGCAGCACTGATGAGCTCTAGCTGTAATTTAACGCCACTTTAGTGCTGTCTTCCTCTGCGTCTGAAGCGCGCATCTCTTCAGCGCATTACTCTGGGTGAAGAGTCAGTCGTCGATATTTGTTATGCATAGCGTTTGATGTGAGATTTACTTTATTGTCATGATTGTATATTTTTAAACGTGATATGGTTTTCTCAAAATACAAGTTCCAGCCAGTCTTTATCGTGTGTTAGTGTTGGAGATCAGCAACATGTGTGATATACCATAGAGATCATAAATTAATGTCGTAACGGGCTAGACACCCCGTTAAGAAAAATGCGCCATATATGATATATGATCTGGCACATTGATACCGGCTGAGGTAAAAAGCCCTTGGTTGTGATTCAAATACTTTACCTAAAATAATGTTATTTTGAGCAATTGGGTTTATGTTTGTTCAAAATATATCAGCAACAGTTGCTTTATTTTGATGAATAAAATAATAAACATTCATTCAAAAAGTACACACGTAATAAAATAAGTGTTTTGCCACCACTGTCATTAAAATAGGTTATAAATACATTTTTAAAATACAGTAAAACGTAATTAAACAAAATAAACTTTCTGGAAGCTATATATATGATGACTTCAAATCAATATATGACTTTGATAAAATCAAGGTATACCAAACCATTATTTTTGTGTACCTGTTAGCACTGTTAGCACGCTTTTAACAAATGCAAACACTCTCTCAGAGAATGTGTGTTTGTCAGTTATTTGAGAATTGCGTCTCTGTTTAAAAACACTCTGTTTTTCTGTGTCAAACTCAGACCGGTTTTCACAGCACTTTTGGGGAGAAAAAATATCGACTTGTGGTAACACTTTATTTTATAGTGTCCTTGTTACACATTACATGTAGTTACTGTAGTAATAACTACAAATGATGCATAATTACATGCAATTAACCCTAAACCAAACCACAATCCTTAACCTAATCCTATAGGAAGTACATGTTGTTAATTAATAATACTTAGTACTTAATGTATAAATACACTGTACTACGGACACCTTAAAATAAAGTGTAACTTGTTGTGCGCTAGAGTTTGGGTTCACCCAAGTTTTTTGAAAAGTTGTAGGAAGTTGGAAAAATGTTCTCTCATAATCTGCACAACAAGTCATAGGATTTATGTGATAGAAGATGACATACAGTACGGCTGTTATCAATGATAAAGAGTTTAGTGATTTAGATCAGGTAACATATCCTCAGAATATATCCTCAGGGTCTGAAGGATGAGGTGCATATGGAACAGGAGACTCTTCAGACGGTCAAGGCTTTGTGCCGTGACACACAGGAGAGCATGGAGAAGCTGGAAGAGAGGAAGACACAGCTGAAGGAAGAGCTGAAGGTCATCAATGACCTCCAGAAACGGGAGCGGGAAGTGGTAAGCAAATATTTCAGGTTAAATACAACTCAAGCTCTAAATGGATCAGTATCCTACCGTCAGTTACCACAGAAATTCATTTTTACTCACCCCTCAAATCATTTTCATTGTCAATCTACAGCACATGTGTCAAACTGCGCTCCTGGAAAGCCACTGTCCTGCAGAGTTTAGCTCCAGCCAACTCCAACAAGTTAACAACACCTAAAGACCTGGATTAGCTGTTTAATTAGGGTTGGAGCTGAACTCTGCAGAACAGTGTTTGACGTCCCCGGATTACATGAAGCCAAGGCTGCGTTTACACTGGTACAAAAAAAAAAATCTAATTTTTTACTCACTGAACCACTTCCAGCTGTTGTTTTAAATCAGACACACATCCGATATCTGGACATCTGACCTGCGTCTAAACGTGTATATCTGATTCCCCTCGGAATGCCAAGCCACCGCAAGGCGACAGCGACACGGTTCCCACAGAGATCACTTTTTAATGTCATATCATGAAGCAGAGATGTCAGGCTCTGGAAATGAAGCCAAAAGATCCACTCGCGAGTGAAACAGAAATGTTTATTCATAATACAGGAAATAGATGGAGATGCTGGTCAGTCGTCGTGGGCAGAGAATGATGCTGGACTCGGTAACGCAGGGACGCATGAGCAGATAGTCCAGGCAATCACAGATGATCCTCAGGAGTACAGGAGACGAAAAGGCAAGAACCAGGAACGAAGTCTCAGGAACTGCAAGCACGGAAAATACTCCAGGAGAACACAAAACGATCTGACAAAGACAGGACGAAATCACAGACAATAAACAGGACGCCAATCATGAAACTCAGCTGCGCTGATCCACTCACAGCAGCGATAATGAGCCACACCCACCACACACACACACACACACACACACACACACACACACACACACACACACAGACACACACACACACACACACACAGACACACACACACAACATAGCGAGGGCGAGTCAGTGAACCCATGAACCGTGACAAGATGTGCCTGTATGTTCTCACACTAAAACTCTTTTTTCCCCCTCTTTCCCCGCCAGCGTTTTTCACCAAATTTCCATGGCCCCCAGAATATTTTGTTGTATGAATATCTGAACATGCAATATATAAAAAGAAAGAACAGAGCCTCTGGTTTAAAAAAAATATATTTAATTGTTATGTTGTGTTATGTTATTATATAAATAAACGAGCAGCTTCACTATTACATGCTGACGCACGCAGGTAATTCAAACTCACAATCTCTCTCTCTCTCTCTCTCTCTCTCTCTCTCTCTCTCTTGTTAATTTCTTCTTATTCATTCCAAAAAAAAATTAAATCTTACTGTGCTTCTAAACCAACAAATAAACATTACCACTATTTTCCGGTCTATATCAGTTCAGTCAGATTTTGCACTGCAAACATCCATGACAGATTTGAACTGATCCATGCTGGCAAATAATCATGGCCACCCGATTGGTTGAATTATAAAATAATTTTAGTAAAGCCATTTAAAACCCGAGGGTGATGAACCATGTCGCATAATAAAGCGATCAACAACAGAATCATTTTGGGCGTGGATTAATGTAAACACAGATATCGGATACCAGTCGTGTCTAATGTGATTGTGAACTGGCAGGACAAAACATTGGATATGATCCAGTTATAAGATCAGATCTGTCCATTAAGACTTGCCGTGTACACGCAGCCCAGGACGGGTGTGATGTCAGCTCTTCTTGCTTGATTAAAGACAGAAACATTACTGCGTTCTGAACCATTGGCGGAGTCATGCTGGCGGGAAGGCCGGCCAAAAGAGCACTGCAGTAGTCCAATCTTCAAATTGTAAGAGCTTGGATGAATAGATGCGAGTGTACTAAAAGGAAGGCAGACTTAGACGTTTTTGTTAATGTTTAGCTTAATGCAGATACTCCAGTTTTCTGATGCTATTTGATTAGAGATCGACCGATTACACAATTAATACACTTTTCTACTGGTGGGTCTCTAATAGCATACAAATGTCATTACAGCACAGTGTGCTCACAGGTAAAGTTAGTTATTTAATGCATCGTTTGTATTTATATGTACATTTATGCATTCAGCAAGTGCTTTTATCCAAAGCGACTTGCAAAAGAGGAACAAAAGCAATTGTCAGAGAGCCAAAAATATTTGTAATATGCAATGCAAGGTTTATTAGACCACTAGATTAGGAAGCAAGCTAGAGAAGAGGAGAAATGCTGTGTCTTCAGCTGCTTCTTGAAAACATTGTAACAAATGAAGTCCCTGTTTCGGAACAAAACAAACTATCTATAGGTGTGAAAACGCCCTAAAACTCACTTTTTTTTCTTTCTTTTTTTTTTCTTCTTTTTTTAAAAACTGTATAGTTAACTCTTTCCTCTCCAGTGAAAAACTGTATAGTTAACTCTTTCCACTCCAGTGTTTTTTTTTTTTTTTTTAAGTTGCCATATGTGATGGTTTCAGGAGTTCATGTGGAAGTTGGCAGCTCATTCCGCCAGAGAGGAACAGAGAGAGTGAAGGTTTTGGAGAGTGACTATGCCTCATTGTGAATAGGGTTGTGTATCGTTTGAATTTTAGCGTTTACAATTCCAGTGCCGATTCTGCTTATTGATTCCAATTCTCATTGATTCCCAGTTTCGAAATAAGCAAATCAGCAATAGCAAAAAATAAATACATCTTAACAAAGTTAAAAAAATGTAATCAAATATAAAAAGCCGGTTTATGAGGCTGCTATCACTTTAAGAGCTAATGCACGGATCCAATATACTGTTACACATGCGTTTTCTTTCTCAACTGTTCACGTTCATTTAAGACAAAACCAACTGTGTTTATGAGGATATTTTGACATCATTTGAGTTCTCTTTCATGTTTTATTGCGCTTGAATGGTTTAAAACCACATAAAATGCACACACAGGATCGATAAGCAAAATCAATTTTTATTTTATTTTAGAACAAGTATCCGATTCCTGAACTTAAGTATCCAATTAAAAAATCGGAATCAATCCGAGCAAGGCGTTGCTCATTCACTGACCATAGCTGGTGGGAGGGAGCATATACTTGTCGCAGTGAATTGAGGTGAGGAGGTGTTGTTCCAGTGGTAGTTCTGAAAGCCAGCGGCAAAGCCTTAAATTTGATTCTGGCCACAACTGGGAGCCAGTGGGGTGAAGACAGAATGGGTGTGACATGGGTTCTCTTCGGCTGATTGAGGACCAGACATACTGCCACGTTCTGGGTCATCTGCAGAGGTTTAGTCGTGCTGGCTGGAAGGTACGCCAGTAGAACATTGCAGTAGTCCAGTCGTGAAATGACAAGAGCTTGGACGAGGAGCTTTACCGCATGTCCTGACAGGAAGGGTCTGATTTGTGGACCTGTGTGACCAGGCCGTTGTTATTGTTACAGTGTAGTTATTGACCATTGGGAGGCAATATAGGCATGGGGATAGGTAGCAAGTTGGTTGGAGTTAGTAACTGGGAAGATTTGAAAGGGAACAATTACCTTTGGGTGGCAGTAGAGAGAAGGTGATTTTGGACACCTGGTTGTATTCATGTTTTGTATGCACATGCTGGACCTTGTTTGAAGAAGTGATGACAATAGGACAGTGGTGGTGTGTCTTAGAAGATTTTTGGCAATATTAAGGAACTTGAATTTACTGAAGTTAATTCATATACTCATACGCCACTCCTAATTCACCTCTGGCTGTATTGAAAAGGCATTACACATGGTGTTAAAACAATGGTAACTTACTAGAAATACTGCAGTATCCATTTAGTAACCATGGTTTTAGTAACCATAACTGTAGTATAATTGTGATTGCTATGGTTTTACTACAAATGCTATGTTAAAACAAGTATTGTTAATTTGTGTAGGTTAGAGTAGGGCTTTGGTGTGGAGTTTCTGTTGTATTCGGAAATACAGTTTTACACATGCACAATGTGAAAAAAACCCACAATATACATATTGCAGTGATGGCCTTTTACTGTAAGTTAGTATTAGAATTGGGATACAAATACAGTTTACCACAATTTACACCAGGTTTGGGGTACAAATAAAACATGGCCTTAAGTCGCTGCCATCTGTTTGTGTGTCTGACCTTGTGTGTGCAGCTGCAGAGCCTGCAGGAGGAGCAGCAGGACTTGGAGCAGACCGTACAGCAGTACGACAGCGAGCTGTGTGCTGCGGCTGAAGACCTGCTCCAGATCCAGCGGGAAGTGGCGTATGCCAGAGCACACGCAGAAAGCCTGCATGAACAGATCTCTCCGCTGCAGGACGTGTTCGAGGAGATCGTACAGGTCACAGTTCAGTCTTTTGCATATTTTTGGTACCAGTTCAAATAGACACTTCACATAATTAATTAACTAAGTGAAATTATGCTTTGGTATACAGTTTTATAAATTTAGATTCTAGCTTTGCTACATCTCTTTTCTACATCTAAGGTGTGGTGTGGACCCAAAATAAACAGGAACACAGCAAATATATGTAAATACTGTATATATATATATGTACACTGAAAGCACAGTCTTTAGGAGTGGGATGAGAAAACAATCCATAAAAACGTATTGCTACATACAGAAACTAAAATTAATAGAAGAAATGAGGGCTAAAATACAATATTTCTCTAACTCCTCGACTTACCAAGACAAAAGAGAAAGTAAAAACAGTATTTAAATCTTTTAATTAACTATTTGATAAAGTAATAGCAAATGAACTCATATAATATTGAGAAGAGCCCCTTCGGACACAGTAATACCTTTTCACCTGCTATTTCAATCACAGGCTGAACCCACATTAGTAATGAAGTCTAGTAAAGAGAGAGGTTTGAACCCCACTGAATCAACAATTAACTGATTTCACCTGAATAATGACTTTACTGTTTTCTTTTTAGAGCTGCTTTACAGCAGAATTGAACTCTGTTTGCATCATTGAATCACTGTTTTCCTGTTTATCACTGTAAAGTGCTTTGAAACCATCTGTTTGTATAAAGCACTATAGAAATATAGGTGACTTGACTTGAGAGAAAACAATAGGTCAAAACAGCAACATACTTTATTTATATAAATATATATCCATACTGCACATATTTTCAAAATACCAACATTTCAGTCGATTCACGATTCACTATTCACGATTCTTGGTTGCAAAAACTAGTATGCTATTTTATTTGAGGTTCACTTATAAGGTTTGTGTAGTTTTTTTGTCAAAAAAATGAATAATAATAACAATACATCCTGTCTGTGATCTGATTTGAGCCCTATTGTCTTTGTGACTTCAATGCCTAGGCCACTATTATAATTGGCCTACATCAACTCAAGTGATATTGCAAAAAAAAAATACACAAATAAAACACGATTACACATGTATAACTGTTTTCAAAACGCCAGATGGCAACGGGTTGGTCCTGAACTCTTTTGCTCTTGTCAAATCAAATACTAGATTCCTTCAAAGTCCATTAATGAAATCTTGAATGTCACAAATTGTGTAAAGTTAGTGTGTTTTCTACAGTAAACTGAGCTGAATTGGCACAAAGTCTCTAAAACGCTTTAGACATAATATCAAAGTTTCAGCAGTTTGTACCAATACCTGTAAAATTTCACAAACCAATTTCAGTACCAAAGCAAAAATGAATTTGCAGTGGAACACCCTCCATTTAACAGCTATTTTATGTACAGAAATTTTTATGAATTAATAATTAATATAGATATTAATGCAAAGGGTATAACAGTGACTCACTGTCTCTTTGTCGCCTTCATTTAACATCCTTAGTTAAATTACTCAGGCCCTGTTTACAGGTATTAAGATGTGTTTTGGTCAATTAGGGATGTGCCTGTCACAATACGCTAAGAGTGTGTGAAGTGAGTGAGTGTAAACTCTAGATTAGGACGATTCTAAGGGCCCTCAGAGTCCATCTCAGGCGGTTGAAAAATTGAAAAACTGGTTGCTTATTTGTGCTCATTTGAAGATTTCCGCTTGAGAACCATGTATTAGACCTCATCGACAGCAAAAGCTATTGTTTGTCAACCATAAACAGAATTTCTGTAAGAGACTGTTTATTTTCTATTATTTTTTATGCATACATTGATCTGTTCATTCCTTAAAGCTCATGAATAAAGGAGGCTTTTCTCCAGATTTGTAGTAGCCCTAGCTAGCTCTTTGGCCAGCAGAATCTCAAACTCCAACTTTAAAGTATAATGCTGCTATAGAGGATGTATGTGAAAATGTCAGTAAAAACCAAATTTTAACTGTATACCTGAACCTAAATGTGGTATAGCTAAACCTTCCAGCAATCCTGAGTTGTGCCATGACACAAAGATAATCAAACTAAGTTTAACCAAGCAAAATAAAATTAAAAATGTTAGTTTTGCTATACTAATATATAGAGGCAATCACTCGAACAAAAATTAGAACAATTTAAAATGGTCAAGCCACATTTATTGGACCACTTGAGATGGATTGTCCCATCATTGACATTGCTCATGATTCTCGATGTGCAATCTCTTACTTGTTTACAATGTGTAAATTTAATGTGATGTTTTCTTTTTTAATTTACTTCTTTTTTTCTTTTTTTTTAATAGGTTAAAAAGTAGCTGGGTGAGCTGGTTGCTGGGCTCATAACAGGTGAAAGTGCAATGACTGAGATGACAGAAGATGCTGATTGTGTGGGTTTGGACCAGGAGTTGGTTTTAAAAGTGGATGTTGTAGAAAGCGAGTGTGATCATGTCTACAGTGAGAAGATCTTGTCCAAACAGGAAAGAGAGGAAGTAGATTATGTTGAGCAGGAGAGCACCCCAGAGGAGCTTGATAAAATGCAGTATTCAACGGAGAACTTGGTATGTCCATTGGCATTCAATGTGCTCCTAGTTGTTTATAAGTTTGTTGAACTCATGATCTGTTATTGATTACAGAAGAGCAGTGGCTCGTCGTCTTTTACTGAGATCACATTGACGGAGGTCAAAGAGGAGGATGTTATGTTCAGATCAACCACTCCACAGGTAGGACACCATACACAGAGCTTGTACCTCTGTTTTGCATTGTTGTGGGATGTGATCAGTCAATTTTACTTTTGCCATTTAATTCATATTCAGATCTGTTGATTGCCTTAAAAGTGCATTGTTTGTTTCATTGTTTTCAAACTGCGGTTCACATTCACACAATGTCAGTATTTCTAGTGCACATTTCTAGAGCAAACGTCACAAAGTGCTGTACATCCAAATCATTAGCCTCATAGCATAATTGCCTAAGAAATAATTAATAAAAAAATGACTTAGGCAATTATGCTATGAGGCTAACGAAATATAAAAAAAGAAAACAAATAAGTGACGTATATTTTAAAAAGAAACAATCAGATAAAAAAACTAAGTAATACGAAACTATTTAGACAAAAGCAAGTTTAAAAAAGTGGGTTTTAAGCTGCTTTTTAAAAGTGTCTGTCCACAGATCTTAAGTCTATAGGGAGAGCATTCCACAATTTGGGAGCAACAACCTTTCAGACCAAAGGCCCGTTCACACCAAGATTGATAACTATAAAGATAACTATATTAGCGTCCACACCAGCGGACGTTATTGTTCTATTTATTCTAAGCGCATGCTTGTCTGTCACTTTAAATGCTCTTTAAAGCGGGATGGATTCTGATTGGCTGTCAATGTTTTTGTTGTTCATCACTGGATTCATTCGTTCTGAAAGTGATTCCAGCTATATTGTTTCTCTGTGCCGTTATCTTTATAGCTGTGGTTTGAACTCTGCTATTCTTTAATTTTGAGAAATTTTTTTTGAACTATACTATATCCTTTATCGTTATCCTTGGTTATCGTCCTTGGCGTGAACGGGAATATTTTCTTTGGTCTAGAACGAAGGACGACTAACAAGACTTGTTCAGAGGATGTTATAAGTTATAAGTTACAACAACTCTTTCATATAATCAGGAGCTTGACCATGCAATGCTCTACACACTGTCTCAAGAATTTTTAATTGAATTCTGAATTTAACTGGGAGTCAATGTAAAGAAATTAAAATTGGTGTTAATGTGATCTCTTTGATGACTTAATCATAGTTAAAAGCGCTGCGGCAGCCTTCTGAACCACTTGTAATCGTTTCACAGATGAATTACTAAGACAAGAAGTAATGTTTAACAGAATAAGATAAAGGGCCAAGACTGTCCATCACCTTTGGGAGAACAAATTATCTGCCATTCAACCTTTTATAGAGTTTATGCAATTTAGAACAACAGACAATTTTGAAATTTCACAAGGCTTAAAAGAAATATATAATTGAATATCATCTGCATAACAATGATAACAAACACCCTTAAATCCACTTATTAATTGCCCTAGAGGCAGCAAATATAGTGCAAAAAGCAATCGGTCCTAAAACAGAATCCTGGGGAAAACCACAGGACAGAGATGCTGTGTGATGAGTACTGAGTACAGAAAGGCCTGTCTGATGAGTATGAAGAGAACCATTTCAAGGCTGTTCCAGAGATGCCAACACACTGTGAGCCTCTCAACTGATATACAGTGATCAACATTTTCAAAAGCAGCAGTAATATCTAAAAGAACCAGTACAGAACATTTTCCTGCATCACTCATAGCGTATTAAGACCTCATGGTGCCCCTGGACAACAGGCCCACAAGTGCAATTTCTTATCAATTTATACAATTTTGTAAGAATGAAAATTAACATGACACTTTCTTGTAGAATATAACACAAAAAAATCGTAACTCTTTTATAGAGAGCTTTGGTGGAGTCGGCCCTACAGCTCCATCTTGTGGCACACAGAGATTTAAAAGTCAAACTAATGTGATTGTCACTGTCATGAATATCCGATTCCAGCGATGAGTGGATGCGTTGCAAAAGGTATAAAGGGATTGTAAAAGATCGAAAAAGGATGTGACCTCATAGCAATCATCTATGCTGTTGACACCAACGAGATTCAAAGAATGACCAGCACAGGGCATGTAGTGAATTAAAGGGTTTTGCATTTTCAGGTGCGCTTGAAGTCTGTTATATATACCAGACATATTGTTTGCATTATCATAGCTTTGTCACGGCAATTTGACAAGTCCAACCCAAGTCTCGCACCATTTTTAGTAAGGTTTAGCAAGGTTTTCACCTGTGTGGCTATGGAGGGGCTCAAATCCAAGACATCTTTCAACTACTTTGCCCTCAGCACTAAAAAATCTAAAAATAAATGTCAACTGGTCTACATGAGAAAGATCTGGAGTTGAATCTACAATTACAGAGAAATATTTGGCCTGTTGGATTTCAGCTGCTATGATGTTCTTAGTTTTCTCGCCCATTAATGAGATAAACTCTTCATAGATTCGAGAGGACAAGTTAGAGGTCTTACCTTTGCCCTTTTGCCCATGCTTCTTTACATGTTCTTGTAAAAAGGTGTCAAACTCTGCAATCAGTTCAAGCAAACCAAGATAACTCCCTAGTTTTTCGTCACATCCCTCGGAATGGCCCTTCTCTCCCAAAAACTTGACAACAGCTTCTACACGCCTTAAGACCTCCTTCCAATAGTTTTATCTCTTTTTCTCTATCTGCCGGCAAATCGAAGCATCCACGGTAGATACGTGTTTGGCTCTGTTAAAGTCTTAAATTTAGATACAGTTCGATTTCAGTTCAGCAATGGTCAGATTAAGGAAAAACTAAGTGAAAAAAACAGCGAGTAACTATAAAATCCACTCTAAAACAATCTTTGAAAAAAATCTGTTTTTACTAAATCAATTGTAAAACTGAACAAGAAATGTGTTTTTTTTCTGATACTGGGCACTCAATAGCTTGCGGTTTCTCTCTTGAAACAGTCTGATTCTTCTGATATGGAGAAGGAAGACTTTGAGATTGTTCAACCCAATCAAGCAACAAACAAACAGTTTGACTTCTTCCATCCAAACCCCTTCACTTATGGTGAGTGATTGTTATGGCGTGATTGTTTCTGGACTGTACATTTACATGTGTATAATGATTTTTTTATGATTTCCAGGTGATGTATTTGGAGATGACCATTTTCCAAAGGTTGATGTGACAGGTTGGTAACTTTGTTTAAAACTTGACATTTTTCTGTGATGATGTGTACATATTTAAACAAAGTTTTGAGTAAGTTTTATTCAAATTGCACAATAACAAAAATGCATTAGTGTTAGGGAATCTTCTTTAAAGCTATCTTCCAATGCTACCAACTACTAATTTAAGTAGCTAATACAGTTACACTGCAGTTACTTAACTACAGTAATTTTTGCAATAAGAACAGTATTTTATAAGTTACAAAACAATAAGGAACTCAATTAGGATGAGAGCATTAAACTAGAACAAACAAATTTACTCAAAATTTGTTATAAAAAAAGAGTAACTATGTAACAGAATCAAGTTCATTATGCCAAATATATCATTACAATGGATAATAATGGGGCTTTTCACACTACTTAACCATGTTATCTTTTAGGGAAGAAAAAAAAAAAGTGTAATTTTAAAAGGGGGTTTGAACCGTTACGAAATCCTGCTCCCTGATATACTTAAAGTAAAATCAAAAAATTAACTGATGTGACGTCATTTTAAACCAAATCAGGCCAAGAAGAACTTCATTTGGAGTTTGTTTTGGGAGTTCGAAACAGCTTGCCAAAGCGAACTTTTCCGGAAAGGTAAACAGCTGGTAAACACCTTTGTACTACCATTGGTCAGTTTTTAAATTTTTTTTATTATCCCTAAGCAAAGAACGAACAAGAACCTCGCCGTGAGTATATTGGGGCCTTAACACTGCTTTTGTGGGGTAGCTCCACTTTGCAGTTCCAGAGGTAAACAGTATGGTGTGATGATTCTTACATTTATGGTGAAAACTTACAAACTGGGTATAGACAGGTATATAAGAGTCCAAATGACGAGTGTAACACAGAATGTTGTAATGGGAAGAAGGAGGTGGGAACCGGTGAACGTTCAAAATACTGTAATAAATAAATAAACAAATAACATAACGAAAGTAAAGGCAGCAGTCCCTCACGGCCGACTGCTGCCACACACAATAAAACAGAAACAAAACACAACATAAATCCAGGCCTGTCCTCTCTCGTTCTTTACTGTCGTCGCTCTCCTTTTATGCTTCTGCTCCTCCGGAGAAATACGAGACCGGTGCGTCGCGCAGGTGTCGCTCATCTGCAATCACCCTACCGGCCTCGCGCCGTTCTCTCATGGCCCTCAGCCTTGACCTGCTCGCCACAAAGAGCATATAAAAATGCAAATAAAAAAGTTAACCCAGGAGTTTAAAAATGTACCGTGCAAAACTTGAATTTCCAGGATTAATTACTATCCCAGGGAAAAGACTGAAGTGAGTGGAAAAGGATAACCCAAGATTCCGTTAACCCATGATTTTAGAAAAACCCAAGGTTAACGATTTTAAGTGTGAAAAGCCCAAATTCTGCACAGGCATATCTACATGAGAGAAGGTTTGATTATCACCTTTGTTTGCTCTGCTGTATAACTGCATGTGCAATACTATTTAAAAAATGTGCTTGTTACTGGAAAAGTTACACTGCTTTGAAAAGAATTTAGCTGATGATAAATGGGTATACGTTTGTTGCACTGCTACTTATAGTTAGCTATTCCCAACCCAGAAATGCACTAATTGCAGAGAATAAGAGAGTCAATCCATTCTCAGACAGTGACTAATATGGTGATGTTTTTCTCAGAGCAATTACCAAGGGACCCGTTTAAAGGCACAGACCCTTTTGCCTCTGACACTCTCCTGGTTAACATGCCAGAGGAAAAGCATTGTCAGGATGACTTCATCACTACAGAGGACAGTCTTCCAGACACTGTACACTACCCTCTCCAGTCCTCTGTAAAAGACTATGGTACCTTTAATACTCCCATCAACATGCCACTAGTTGCTGACTTCAAACAGTCCATTGGGGAACTTGATTGTGTGTCCATGTCCACTGAAAACAGGAGTCTTGAGTCTTGCAGTGACACCAATTCTGGTGTACAAATAAATGCCAAACAAGACCAAAATCACGATGATGTGCAACCAGATCTATCAAAAGAGGCTCAGTTCAATGAAGAGTGTGTCCATGAATCTGGCTCTAGTCACAGTTCTACAGTGTTTAATTCTTTGATGCCGATTCCAGTATATTTGCTGAGCTGAAGGATTGGAGGACAGAGTTGAAGTTCAGGATGGATCCAGTTTTATTAAAAGAGCTAACTCACTTTGTGGTCTACAGAGAATCATTGCAGGGTCCTATACTGGGTTTCCTCTAAGTCCGTGTGACCCTGAGCCGCTCCCAGGCATAAGTGATATTGAGAAGATTTTTGAACATCATATCGCTTCTGAACAAAATGCTGTAAATGACAAAGATTGTTCTCATTCAGAACTTGGAAATACTGAGAGTTTCTCCAGCGATCATAGTCCAGGTACTCTGTGTGAACAGTTGCATGATATAAATAGTAATGCCTCTACTTCTCCTTCCATTTGTGCTTCTCAACCCTCTGCTTTAGATGTAAATGACTACAAATATGGAGATATGTTCTTTTTCACTGTGAGATTAGATCCTGGTAGCCCTGAACTACATACTCATAGTCCAGCTTGTCCTGAGCCAAATGAAATAAAGAAAGATGAGTCCCACGAGCAGTTGCCTTGGAAGGATCCTGCTTTGAGCCCTGAATTCAATGATATAGATGAATTTGAATGTTGCAGTCCAAAGCCTGAAGACACAGAACAACACAGCCAGATTACAGAACAGAATGACCAGAACAATTTTGAGAATGTGGAGCAGGAGATCACGACAAACAGTGACCCTCCTAAATGTAATGAAGTATTAGGGTCTGATTCTGAGAGGGCGGATTTACATATTCCATGTCTTACATTTGAGGATTCAGATGCTTGCCAAAGTCTGTCTAATTCAGAGTGGAATGACCAATGGAAGGCAAATCTCACTGCAGCTGAACATGTTCCTGATTCATCATTCCTGGATACAGATAGTAGTACACCAAATTCTCCAGTTCAAGACCTCCTTTGTCTGCAAAGTAAGACAGATGCATCAGCTACTGACCAGGTTTTTGTCTATGAGCAACTCATCCCCGAATCCAGTAGTTCACAACAGCACAGCCCGTCTTGCTCTGAAACCTTGGCCATGAGAAATTCGAACTCCAGTATTTTGACCCTTCAGTCCCATACCTGCTGAGCCGGTCGATTGTGTATCTGAATTAGAAGAAATGAACACTGTTGTTCATGAAGCTCCAAGACTAGATTCTGGTTATCATGAAGTTGATACCCCTGCCCCTTTTAGTCCAGAACCTACTTACAAAAGCAAATGTAGCATTGACTTTCAAGGCCAAGGTTTGGAAGCCTCTAAGCAGAGCAACTCTGAAATCCATGTCCCTGATCCATTCAGTCCTGAATCAGTTGATACAGGGATATTTGACTCAGAAACAGAAAACTGTGAGTCTGGTAATATTACAAAGTTTCACTTCTTCAGTCCTCAACAAGTTTACACAGATTTAAATAATCCAGAGGACAAGCAGATGTCTTTCATCAATACTGTGTCCTGTGATATGCTAAGTGATCATCTCAGTGGATCCGAACTTGATGATTGTTACGCCTTTGGTTCTTGCCCATCTAATGAGGAGAGCTATGCTTATAGTAGTGAGGAAAATGTAATTACTGGACCCATCCGAGATGGATCTGATGTTTCTGGAGAATTCAAACCTAGCTCCATGGTGTCAAATGCTAGTCATTTTAATCAAGTAATCCACAGCGGTTCTGAATGGAGTACCTCTGAAATGAGCCTTCCCAACCCTGAGGCGTTTGACCCAATGAAAAACAACTTTTTTGATTTTAATACAACTGATGTTGGCTCATTTGTGACCAACATAAGCCAAGAAGCTGAAGAGGCTACACATTGTGCTGGAAAAGTCACTAAAAAGGCTGACCTTACTGAAATTGACTATTTCTGTACTGAGCTCAGTAAAATGGTATCCTCAAGTTCATCTGATTCTGTTCAACAAAGTGTTGCTGAGATGTTATTTGGCTCGGATCCGGACACCTCAAGCTTTTACCCCTGGGATTTTGAAAAGCAGCAACACAGTTGTTAGTTTTCACTCACCATGTGCTTTAATCGATCTAATTAAATCACAGTTGCATTTACATTTGACTTTATATGGTTATATCCAGCCTAAAAAAAAGATGTGTAAATGTGTTTGTAAATGTGAAAATGTCTAACCTTGGACTGCAAATTGGCGGTCAACCTCATGTGTCTCACTTTTGTAGCTACATTTCTAATTTCCGTTTAATTTCAGTTATGTAGTGTTTACATTATGTTATTTATTTATTTATTTTTTCAAATGCCAATAATAATCAAATACTAACTGCTGATATGTAGCATAATAAATATGTAACATTTTAAACGTCCTTTTCTGGACTTTGGAGTTATGTCCATTCAACATGAATTTCCCATGGCATGCTTAGTAAACGGACAGATGAGGCACAAAAGTTTCCATTTTGAGGGAACTTCGACACTGCGTCATTACATTAACGCTATGGGAACGTCTTGTCTGAATCACGTGTGCACATATGCCAATCCCTTTGGCCACAGATGAAGTCAAATGACACTATGCGCACCCCATGGTTTGGGTCCTGTATCTGTTGAGGCAGCATGGCGACTCGGATCATAGGGTTTGCAGATGGAGCTGCTGGATGAGCCTGAGACAGGCACTGCCCTTTCTCTTGCTCTTTCCAGACTCAGAGGGTCCTGTTCTGGACTTGGAAGCTCACTTTGTGATTTCTTGCGGTCTGGACAAGGAGCTGCCTTCTATGGGGTCCCGTTTTGAGGAACTAAATGTTGAGGAAGGTTCTAGATCAGGTGCAGCTGGCGGGCAGCCGATGTTAGGCTAAAGCCCTATTCGGACGGGACTAGTTTTCCAAACGACGCTTGAGTTACATTTCTTATCAACCTACGTCTTTGATTTCATGTACGGATTCGGACGGGACTAACATCTCCGTGTTTATTACCGAGGTAGGAGTGTCTGTGTTTTACATGTGGGCATTCCAGAAGATCACGTGTTCAGAATGCGTGGATTGCGTATGAAATATAAAGTAAAACGTCCTAACGTTAGTGTTTTGTAAACATTTTATAAAAATTGTAGTATAAAAAAAACTAAACCTACATTTATCATCATGATTTATATAAATGGGTTCTTATAATAAACCACTGGAATAAAAAGTTTTAACTTATATAATTTACACGTTATGTAATTAAGTACAGAAATGAAAGTAATCTTACCTGAAACTGATATTACTGTAGGCTACAGTAGCCAGTCTTAACAGTTTAATTTTTTTATTTCTTCGCAGTGTACCGAACACATCTACATCCATTATCGGTGCGCAAAAAGCAGAAACTTGAATACCGGCGCGATAGCGAGAGATTGTACGGTAGTTCACGTTGACCAAAACACACAAGAAAAGGCGTTTTGTAAAAAAACATTTTCGGCAATCACAGACATTCGCATTCGGACGGGATTAGATTAGACCGCCGAGTTTGACGAAAAACAGTAGGTAATTTGCTCTGGAATTTTTACAGAGGTCGTGTGAGAAAAAGACAGACATGGCAGATTCAGACAGGATTAAAATCTCAAAGTACGTCTGAAACAGAAATTTCTCTAACGTCCCCCTGTGAAACTAGTCCCGTCCGAAAAGGGCTACATCGTTTGGTCCGATCAGGCGCCTCCTAAACTGGAGGAGTGGTCAGGCACAGCCACCAAAGCGGAACCTCCGCTTCTTTCCTGACCTCCATAATGAGATCCGCATTGCTGTTGTGTGTTGATCAGAAATCAGAGCTTTGACAAGATTAATATCAACTAAAATACTTAATCATACAGGTGAAACTTGAAAAATTTGAATATCGTGCAAAAGTTCATTTATTTCAGTAATTCAACTTAAAAGTTGAAACTAATATATTCTATAGACTCATTTCATGCCTACGGCCTCTGCCTCCCGTCCCGAGTAAACCTCTAGGAGGGAGAAGCAGAAGGTGCTCTCCACTATGGTAAAGCAAAAGCAGATTCTGTTGCTTAAGCAGGAGTTAAAGTTTTTAACTTTACTTTACAGGTTTTTACAGCCTTTACTTGCTGGTACCCAAGTACAACAGGGATTTGCGTCCCATTCTCAATCTACGTCTTTTTAACCGTTCTCTGCAGACGTACAGTTCAAGATGTTGACTTTGACAAGCTTATGTGTCTAAAATTCTATCTGAGGATTGGTTTGTCGCGACAGACTTTAAGGACGAATACTTCCACATAGAGATATTGCCTGTGCACAGGAAGTCCCTGAGGTTCGCTTTTGGGGGAAAAGCTTACCAGTATTTTTCCCTTCAGCCTAGCCTTTTCTCCTCGCACTTTAAGCAAATGCGTGGATTCAGCTCTGGCTCTGTTGTGACTCCAGGGCAATCATGTTCTAAATGATATAGACGACTGGTTAATATTGGCTATGTTGGAGGAGTTGCAGGTTTGACATCAAGATGTCATCCTTGCTCATCTAAGGAGTTTGGATCTACGACTAAACCACAAGAAAAGTGTTTTGTCACCAATCGAGAGGACTACTGTGACTACATCAACTACCAATTCCATTCTCACCATGGTGGGAAGCTTGAGGCTAGGTCAGGAGATTTCCATCCGTCAGTGCCAGAAACTGTTGTGTCTGATGGCTGCAGCCACCAAAATAATACCATTGGGATTGCTACACATGAGGCCCATCCAGTGGTGGCTCGGGAACAAGTGTTTTCACCCCTTATGAAGTCCTATGCTTATAATAAGGGTTATGCGCAGAGGGCTTTGTGCCCTTTCTATTTGGAGTAATCCCCGGTTTCTCACCATGGCTCCCTCTCTCGGGGCGTGTTGCCATCGCAAAACAATAACGACGGACATCTCTGATGGGATGCTGTAAAGGCCCTCGTTTCATGTGGCAAATCAAGTGCCTGAAAATGAGGTGCTGTGTTGTTGGAATTGAGACACTTCCTCCCAGATCTCAGGGGCTACCATGTCAGTATGGCGGTGTGGGTTATAATGTTTCTAAATCATCAATGCAATGACGCAGTGTTCCCTCGATAGGGAACGTCTCAGGGTTACTAATGTAACCCGGTTCCCTGAGGTGGGAACGAGATGCTGCGTCGTGTTGCCATACACGGCTTCTTCAGACAATAGAATCTGGTGATGCTGCATTCAGGCACATTTTATAGATGCAAGTGAAATACTGTCTACGTCTTCTGACTTAGTCCATGGTGCGTGTGTACACTTGATTCCCTACAGAGGACAAAGCAGGTATAGAAGAGAGATATATGGTTTCCTACTGACTTAACTGATTTTTAAAAATACTAACTGAAAGAAAAGTGTGTTATGGCACTAAATGTCTGTTTACATGTCATAATATAAATATAATGTGACTATAGTGTGCAAATTTGATCACATTACAAGCTTGGAAAATGTATAACTTATAAAAACCAGAGTAATAAGAAATACTGCATCCTCATTTTCATTTTGAATTATATATACATTTTGCACACAGAATTTGAAATAATTTCAGAAAGTGTGGACAATATCTAGGTCTAGAAGATAAATCACCTTAAGAAAAGCACCTCTGTAGAGGGATTTAAAAGTGTGTTTCTGATCAAGCTAACGGGTGAATGAAGACAACAGCACAGGTGAGAATATATGCCCCACAAAACAAGCCGGAGCTAAAGATAACCAGAGTGCAAACTGGACGATGGGGTGGGGTGACACATTACAACCAATTACATTGGTTTATAAAACAGCAGAGTAGAAACATTTATTTTGAATGCTGCATTTTTTAAATTGTTTTATTGTAATTTATTGTGTTGTATTTTATCAATAAACGTTCATATCACCTCTCTGCTGAATAATTTTATCTAGTTTTTCACTTTTATTTTATGCACAATTTTTATTTATTTTTTGTAGCTTGTTTAAAAAAGAACCCATGTAGGCAATAGTATTTCTCTATAATCCACAAGTATCACTGTAAAAAGTAACTATGCAAAATAGAACTATATACTTTACTGAATACCCCTTTTGCTTTTGTTTAGAAATGAATCATAGTCATCACTTGATAAATAAAAAGTATTAATCACAGTTAAGGTCTTTTTTACTCTCCTTCTTAAAATCTTTAAAAAGTCCTCACATTACCTATTGCAGATTTACAGCTCCAAGTCAAGTCAAGTCAAGTATATTTGTATACGCTTTTCACAATACAGATTGTATCAAAGCACTTCACAGTATTAAATTAAAATAATACAACAAAGTTTGTTTCAAGAGGAATTTATTGATTGATAAAATTAAATTAAATATCCCCAAAATATCCAAGTGATTTTTTTATTTTCTAGTTAAGCAGCTATATGGCATAAGTGTTAATAATTGAATCTAATTTCATCCTGTACATTAGTAGATTAAGAATCGTTTACACACATGAACTGACACCTCTGAGTCCAGAGCTTTAATTCATTGAAAGTCTTTGGGATGTGCTGGAGGAGACTTTACAGAGTGCTGGACTCTTGCATTGTCAATTCAAGATCTTGACAAAACACTGATGCACCTCTTGATGGAAATAATATCACACCATTTATTTTACAATTTGAGCCTGATGAATCTTAACATTGTCATCCTGCAATATGGCCATGATGTGTCTTTCTACATGGTCGTTTCAAGAAATGAAAATATACGCACTCCATCAATTAGGTTTAGAAGAAATGTTGCCAAAAATATAAAATGCTAGAAACATAATAATCACTGCAATAATGATCTAATGATCCAATCATATTAAGCATGTGCCTATTTAAATCCAAACAGTGACTTTATATATGTATATATATATATATATATACAGTATGTATGTGTCTGTATATATATATATATATATATATATACAGTATATACATATATAATGTATTTAGTTTCATTATTCAGCTCAATTCAGTTCAGTTCAATGGCAGTTCAGTCTCCTGACTATGGAGGCAGAATAGTCTCAATTATAATTCACGCAAAAAACATGATAAAATTGTATATTCATAAAATACATTTCACAAATGCAATACACAATTCGTAGATATACGACTGTGCACAAAAACCTTTGAATGTTTAAAATGTGTGTGTGTTTTTGAGACTTTCCTGGCAGCACTCTCCTCCTACTCAGATGAGTTGTACTCTTTAGCCAATCAGATTTAAGCTTATCAATCAACCAATCAGTATCACGTAAGGGCGGCCTACCTGCATGTTACGTCATCAGCTTACCAGTCATGGCTGAACAGAGGTATGTTTATTGGACACATCTCTGCTTACACTTGGCTACAACCATTCAGGCAGGCTCTACTGAAGACAATAGTGTCGCTTTTATTTTGCAAATAAGAGTCGATGTTGCAAACTTTATCCGTTTTTTTACAAATAAAAGTGGAAGTTGGAAACTTTATCCGTTTTTTTACCAAAAAAAAAAAGATTCAGCTATAAAACAGAAGACAATAGGCTCAGTTCAGTTATTGTTCTCACCCAGTAGTGTTAATGCAGTTAATTAGTAGGCTAATTTAGCTGAAAATTAAGGCTCCCAAAAAAGCAAGCCAGAGAGGACAGTGGCAAGGAACCCAAACCCCATCAGAAATGGAGAAAGAAAGAAAAAACCTGATGCAGTGGATGTGATATTTTGTGTAAAATATCTTTTGATATTATAGTAAAAAAAAAGAAGTTTTTTTTGCATTGAAAAAAGAACAGATTTCAGTCAAATCAGAAATATGCAATATCATAGTTTTATTGTTTACAATATCATGGTGTTTACAGTAACTTTATCAGCACTGTGTTCAGTGGGACCAACCACTCTATGGCTTATACATTCCATGGAAAGTGACCGGAGAGATGATTTCAACTTCTGCCCTTGCAACCTCGGACAGGTCCTTGGCATTCAAGATCAGGCAATATGTTGGTCTCTGGGCTCCAGGCGCCACCACAATTGTCATTAGGATACCTGGTAAGCATCAAAGCATTACAAAATACACACTTTACAAGACATAATATTTGGCAATATGTCATGTCTCACCCACCATCATCCTCATCCACCGCATCGGGGTTTTGCACAAAGAGTGGCTCTGAAGGGTACGAGTCTGGCTCCTGCCATACCCAGGTCTCCTTAGTCCTCACATTCAGCTTGCAAATCTATGAATCATAAAAGTACATTCTTCAACACTTGTTATAAAACATTGAACAGATGATGTGTGATTATTCATACCCTGTCAGGGACAAAGTGGTTGAGGCCTAGTCCATAGGCATAGGTGTAATCTTTGCGTTGTTCATTTTGTAGTTGATCTGGGGAACTCGAAAGCTTTGAGATTCAAACACATGATAAAACATGTCATAAAACTTAACCTCAATGTTTTATGTCCAGCATGTTAATAAGCTTTCAGGAAAAAAAAATATATATATATTTGAGAAATGAAGTTGTACCTTAAACAAAAAGGAAGCAAAAGTTGCCATAACAACTATAAATTAAGTTTGTCGTACCTTGTCGTGGACCAGAGAAAAGCACCTCAGGCTCAAGCCAAATGGTCCCATCAACACGCATTGTGGCTGTGGCTGTGGTGTACGGCAGAGAGATCAGATTTTTGCCCTGCTCCTCCTATAAGAAATCAGTGTTAAAGGGTCATCAATCCTGAAGAATCAGTATTTTTCTCACAAAAATATTAATCCTATGTGACTTGGTAACACTTTATAATAAGGTCCTATTAATGTTAGTTAATAAAAATAAATAATATTAAAGGAACCGTATGTAAGAAATGTATTTCAATTAATCATAAAATGGCCCTAGAGTAGAACAATCACAACAGACTGAGCCACTTGACCAATCAGAGCAGAGTAGAACAATCACAACAGACTGAGCCACTTGACCAATCAGAGCAGAGTAGAACAATCACAACAGACTGAGCCACTTGACCAATCAGAGCAGAGTAGAACAATCACAACAGACTGAGCCACTTGACCAATCAGAGCAGAGTAGAACAATCACAACAGACTGAGCCACTTGACCAATCAGAGCAGAGTAGAACAATCACAACAGACTGAGCCACTTGACCAATCAGAGCAGAGTAGAACAATCACAACAGACTGAGCCACTTGACCAATCAGAGCAGAGTAGAACAATCACAACAGACTGAGCCACTTGACCAATCAGAGCAGAGTAGAACAATCACAACAGACTGAGCCACTTGACCAATCAGAGCAGAGTAGAACAATCACAACAGACTGAGCCACTTGACCAATCAGAGCAGAGTAGAACAATCACAACAGACTGAGCCACTTGACCAATCAGAGCAGAGTAGAACAATCACAACAGACTGAGCCACTTGACCAATCAGAGCAGAGTAGAACAATCACAACAGACTGAGCCACTTGACCAATCAGAGCAGAGTAGAACAATCACAACAGACTGAGCCACTTGACCAATCAGAGCAGAGTAGAACAATCACAACAGACTGAGCCACTTGACCAATCAGAGCAGAGTAGAACAATCACAACAGACTGAGCCACTTGACCAATCAGAGCAGAGTAGAACAATCACAACAGACTGAGCCACTTGACCAATCAGAGCAGAGTAGAACAATCACAACAGACTGAGCCACTTGACCAATCAGAGCAGAGTAGAACAATCACAACAGACTGAGCCACTTGACCAATCAGAGCAGAGTAGAACAATCACAACAGACTGAGCCACTTGACCAATCAGAGCAGAGTAGAACAATCACAACAGACTGAGCCACTTGACCAATCAGAGCAGAGTAGAACAATCACAACAGACTGAGCCACTTGACCAATCAGAGCAGAGTAGAACAATCACAACAGACTGAGCCACTTGACCAATCAGAGCAGAGTAGAACAATCACAACAGACTGAGCCACTTGACCAATCAGAGCAGAGTAGAACAATCACAACAGACTGAGCCACTTGACCAATCAGAGCAGAGTAGAACAATCACAACAGACTGAGCCACTTGACCAATCAGAGCAGAGTAGAACAATCACAACAGACTGAGCCACTTGACCAATCAGAGCAGAGTAGAACAATCACAACAGACTGAGCCATTTGACCAATCAGAGCAGAGTAGACCAATCACAACAGACTGAGCCATTTGACCAATAAGCCCAGACCGGATCCTTTATCGGACCAATTTGACCAATAAGCCCGGACCGGATCCTTTATCGAAGAGCTGATGCTCAATTTACTGTATATTATGAGAAACTTAAAGTGTTTTTGATCTTGGATGCATGTAGACCTATTGTAGGAGACTCCAAAACCAAATTAGGAACCTTTCTAATAGCACTTATTGGGGCACTTTAACAGAAACATTTATTTTAATAGTGTATTAGTAAATATTGAAATGATTATTAACTAAGATTAATAAATGCTTTGGAAGTGTTTTAATTATGAGGTCTTGTTAACTAATGGTAGCAAATGGTACCTTATTGTAAAGTGTTTTTTTATTTTATTTACCTTGTAGGGATCCAGAGGAATGACGTATCGCCTCACTTCTGGCTGAGGGGCAATCATGGCATTTTTTTTTACTTCGTCCCAGTTGGCACGGAGGTTTGCCAGCCACAGATAGTTGTAGACAAATTCAAAGCTAAAGAGGAAAAATAATACCTTATCTTACCTGAAACCAGTTGTTGGTATACATGACTATACACAATAGTGACAATGAATAAAAATAAATGCGCATACATCCTATAAATGTTCCTACTAAAAAGTAATCATAAATTACAGTGGTGGTGAATGGCTTTAAAACTCAAACTTTCATGCAAGTAAATAATTCAGTTTTACTTACCCTTTCCAGGCACACAGGTCAAAAACAATGAACCCTGAGTCCTCGTAGCAGTTGATGTGATGGAAAAGACCCATTGCAGAGGTTCTGAATTTATAGTCAATGTATTCCCCTGGATTCTTCCTTGCAATGTGTATCCACGTCTGTATGAATGGACACAACAGATCTAAGGAAAAGACTTAAAGCCTCCTAAAGTTATGTCGTACTGGCATTAGCAACCTCAATGTCATGTAACTTGTATATTATCCTTCAGTGATAAATAAGAACAAGAACATACGCCTTTCTCCTCATCAGATTCAAAGCAGTCCATATAGTTGGATCCTCGAATACTCCAGGCGCTCAGGAATTTCAATAGGTTGATTTTGACTGGTGTTTCAACAAAGACAAAGTGATTCTCGCTCATCCCAAAACTAGTAAGGAAAGACATAAATGGAAAAATGGGTGTTATTGATTAATGAAACTATTCCTTACCCTTCTTAGAACCGTTCGGCCCGATGGTGGAAAAGCGGCTTTTTATACCATTTGCGACAAAACTTTAAATTGAATGACTCAAATATCACGTGGTACAATCACACATATGTCATGTGGTACAATCACACGTAAAAACATAAAAACACATTTAATCATTTTTTCAAATGTTTTTTAAAAATACTGTATATATAGGCCTATATATTCGTTGCATTTTTGGGCAGTTGAACCACATGACATTTTCAACCCGAACTAACCTTGAGTTGTTACAAAATTGTCAAATTATCTGATTAGACTTACTGACCTTGACACAGGTTTTGTTGCTGTAAGTTTTTTGCATGTTGGTTGCACCACAAGTCTTCGATTTGATTGACAAATGTTTTTCAGATATTAAATGAATAGTGAAGTAAAAAAAATTAAAAAATAAACAATTCTAAGAAATAATAATGAAAGATCTTGCCAAACTCTTTTAGGTAGGTTTTCTTTTCAAGACTTTCATTCATTTAATGAGTCTTTTTCAATTATGATATCAGGACAGTTGCACCACCCTGATTTATTATTATAATTGTTTTAATTTTTAATGAGCTTTTGAATAAATGAATAGGACAAACACATGAGCATCATGCCATTGACCCCTGTACCAGGGGCTGGACTGGCCATCGGGCATACCGGGCATTTGCCCGGTGGGCCGACGTGCTTTTTGGGCCGATTCATCTCATACTCATACATAATTTTTATTTTTTTTTTAAACGGCCCATAAAATTTGTACATCAGCGACCCATTCGTTTTGTTTTGTTTTGCTGAATTGGCGGCGCTGGGTTTGTGCCGGTGTAATGCATTGGTCAAAAAAAGTCAGTGTTAGTTTTTTTTTTCTGACAGACCAGCCCATGAAACACGTAGATCAGCGGCCCATTGGTTCTTTTCTTGATTGACACTGGGCTGGCCCAATCACAACTTTAAACGAGTGAGCGAGCGTGCAGCAGTGTCAGTTGTATCTGTCAAAATAGTCTGCGAGATGGAGAAGAAACGCAAGGATTGTGCAGAGAAATAGCGTGAAAAAACATGCCCCGCTAGAAGAACCAAGCTCCACCCACCACAGTTTTACCAAAAATCCTGTGAGAAACACTGGTATTGCTATGCCATTGCAGCTTATAGCTTGTTTTAGGATTCATCACTGTGGAGTATAGTTCAACTGTATTAATTAATAAATGTCACTGTTACCCTCGTTCTTATACTCACTCATTACATGGTTTTAAGGAATAGGAGTTGGTATGCATATAATTAAGGGCGTGCAAAGATGGGTGGTGTTTATATAGTTCATATAGTGGGCCAGTCTGGGCCAAAATGCCCGGCCCGATTTTTTGTCCCAGTCCAGCCCTGCCCTGTACTGCATTTTTTAGCAATAACACAAGCCATGCTGATATCCAAACCTTCCATAAACTGGAGTTAATATTGAGGAACTTACATTTTAGACGCTATTGCCTGGTTTCACATACATGGTTTAGATTAAGCCAGGATTGTGCCTTAGTTAAATTAGGACATTTAAGTAGCTTTTTTTAAACATGCCTTCGAAAAAACTAATTCTGGTGTGCATCATGAGACAAAACAATGGCACTGACATATTTTATGCTTTCAGTTAAAACAGCTCAAACATGCATTTTAAACTGAGACTAGGCTTAAACCTAGTCTGTGAAACCGGCCATATATCGCCAACCTTGTTTCTCCAACAACGAAAATAGTTTCAAATGAAGATAAAGCAGAATAAAATTCACATAAGTGGTGTTTTGCTCTACATCTTGATTGCTCTGACAGGTTTAATTTACGATGAACTGACTATACATGATCCTTTACTCGTGATCTACACAATAAAGTTTCTTTGGCCAAAGTACTGTAGCTATATTTAATTGCATCATTGTTATTAACTGTAATAAATTAGAGTTAAATGAAACATTGATTCTAAATATTTGTATTTATGTTCATTGGTTTTTGAGGCATCATCAATTTGATGATTAATCGATTGACTATTACCTGTGCACGTAGGATGGCTTGAACCTTTCAGCACTTGGGAACTGCACAACCACCTTGGATTTGTCAATGGGGTCAGATTTGTCTGAAAGATTTTGTTGGCATTTAACAAAATTAGTTTAGTGAGCATTAGTCATTGTTTAACCAACTTCTTTAAATAATTCTCAATGATTGTAAGACCGCTTACCTTTTTGTTTAGGTGGGATTCGGACAATATTGTAGGCCAGTGAGGCTCCCTTCCCCATGCAGTTCCCAATGTTGTACACTGTACCGTCTTTCTCAATGTGGGGATGGGCTGTTACTCCATTTATGTTGACGTAATCACACATGTCAACCTTTTGGAATGATTAAATTATATGTCTTAAGATGCTGGAAAGCTATTCAGTACTACAAAACATCAAATCAATATACAATAAATCTTTGCATTACCTTTTTCAAGTTTCCAAGGTGTCAACATTTACTTTGGTGATATAATTAGTCTCTGTGACAGCATAAAAATCCTCTCCGATAGGGTAGACGTTCACTAGGCAGTTGTCTGTCACCTCAACACCTTTGAAATACGAGAAGAACCTGTAAAAAAAAATGACAAAATGTAAAAAAAAAATGCTGATGCACCAAACCCATAAGCATGCCAAAGCTTTCAGTTTGGTGAACTACAAACGTTTGTCTAAAGGCCTGTTCACACCAAGAACGATAACTATAACCATAACTATATTGCACCCACACCAACAGACGATATCGTTCTGTTTATTTTAAGCGCATACTGCAGGTTGCACACTGTCTCTTTAAATGCTTGAGCTCGTTCAAGCAGGATGGATTCTGATTGGCTGTCAATGTTTGTATCATTGCATCAGCTGGGAAAAAAACGTTTTGAAAGTGATTTCAATGATATCGCTTCTCTGTCGTTATTGTTATAGTTTTGCTGTGGACTTTAAAAAAAATAACTAAATAGTTATCTTTATAGTTATCGTCCTTGGTGTGAACGAGCCTTAAGTCCAGTCAGACCTGGAAAAGATATTCTTGCAGGGATCTGGATAGGCGCAGGTGCCGAACTCAGTAATGACCACACGTTTCTCTGTCATAGCACGCACGTAAGCATCCGTTTTGACAAACCTGGGAAAACAAAACGCCATGGTCAATAGGTTTTGTAGTATTTTCCTTTAACTGGAGACAAGTTTAAGATAACAAAAAGATTATTTGACATACTTGCGGAAATATGTGACCTGTCCATTGCTGAAATCAAAATTGTGCATGAGGGCCTGGCCATCAAAAAGATGGTAGAAGGGCTCAGATCCAACCTCAAACAAACCGGGACCCAGACGGAGCAGACTCCCTTTTATAAACGAGGGGATGCGACCTAAAAAAATGCACATTATTCACAAGCGTTCTTTTTTTCTTCTCAGAACTAAACACTAGAAATGGTGGTTAGCACATAGTATGTTGCTCATGTGAGCAACTCGGTTCAAATGCAACTCAAGTTGTTTCCTGACTCATAATGCAAAAATTGTTTTCATGAACAATGCAGAAATATTCTACAGGTGCACAATTACAAATCACTGTTCACTGTTCATCACTGTTCAATACTTTGCAAATGTTTCAAACCGGACAGTCGCTGAGTCCGAAATTGCATACTGTCTGAGTAGGTACTACATTTGAATTTGAATTTACTTCACAACCGTTTAAAAAGTATGTTCTATATAGTATGAGTGTGTGTAATACGAATGAAATTTGGACGCACTAGATCTGCCATGTTGTTACTGTCACATGACCAACCAGCGTCAGTTGCGTCACTTCACTTCATAAATCCCCTCATAGGATATTAAAGTGTCCATCGAATGCACAATCTCACCAGAAGTAGTGGGTCATCCCGGGACTTTTTCGAATACCATGGCTACATCCGAAATCACATACTTCCCTACTATATAGTAGGCGAAAAACACTATGTGACAAAAGAAGAATGTCTGAATTCACAGTACTCATAAAAGAGTAGGCAAACTGGATTACCTACAACTTTCGGTGAGATTCTGAAGTGATGAACACTTTACTATCAGTGAAGCTTAGGTCACATGATAATGACAACATGGCGAATGTAGTACATCTGGATTACATTCATACTTAACACATTCATTAGTCTGGCTATCACCAGACCAAGCTCAGTCTTTTAAGATCGAACAGTAGTCTGGGGAGTCTGCTCTGTGTTTTCTATTGCACAAGAGGAGTGATCAACGGGCATAGTTCAAATGACTCTGTACGCAATTGGATAGTCCTTCAACCAATCAGACAAACGATCTGGGTGACGTACTTTGCAGCGAAAAACTCCAGGCAGGAAACGTGTCAACAATCGAGTTGGTTTGCAGAAGCAGCTATGGCATCGAGCGATTTTTGCAGGTTGTGCAAAAAAAATAAAACATGAAAGTGAGTGGTATTTACACACAGTCAACGATTTGTTTGCTAAACTAAAGAAGCCATTGAACATTGTCGAAGGTTAAAAGGAATGAATTAAACCCGCCAATAGCGCGCTAGGTGGATAAGCCAGTTTGTGATTGGTCCCTGCAGATTTGTAACGGAAGCAGGATAGAAGAATGTACTGGTTTCCAGCCTGAGCTGAAGGGCGAAATCAAATCGCTGGCAGATCGGGCTGGGTTTACCCAGTCTACACATTCATACTATATAGAACATACTTTTTTTAGTGGTCACAAAGAAATTATTTATTTATTTTGGTTTTGCCAATGGGCAAATTTGGCCATGATGCCGGGGTTAAACCCCTACTCTTTTTCCGAAGGACATCCTGGGATTTTTAATGACCACAGAAAGTCAGGACCTCGGTTGAACATCTCATCCGAAGGACGGTTATAAAGGCCGCTTCAAACATTATAATGCTCTACAGTAAGTAAATCCACTTCACCAGCTAATTACTCTTCAATAGCGATGCCGTAGGAATATACAGAGCTTCCTCAAAAACGGTAGTTCAAACACAAAATTCGAAAGACAGCTGCGCGCTTGTTTTTTCCGGCGCATAAGATCTGTATAGTAGGGAAGTATGTGATTACAAACACAGCGAGGATCTTTGTCAGGTCAAACAAACAAATCTTTTTCTCCTTACGTTTTTTATTGGAGGAATTCAAGTAGTGGAATATAATCACTCAAATATTTGAAAAAAATTCAAATATTTAACAATCAATAAATATGTCAAAAAATGTGTGAAGATTGAAGAATGAAGGAAATACCAGTGACTGTTGCTGGAAGAGGTTCATTCAACTCCTCCACGGTCTCAAAGATTTTCTTATAGCCTCCAGCAGGGTGTTCAAAACTGAAAATAGTATTTATATATTTATATTAAAATTATTAAATACAAAGGAGGTCAAATTTAAGAGAATCAATGCAAACCATTTAAAAAAATAACTACAAACATATTTTCCAATGACATAAACAGAGTAGTATAAATCCAAAACATACTGTTCTCCAGATATCTCAGGTATGTTAAACGATCAAAACCACAAAAGAAAGTCACTTACCGGCTAACCATGATTGCTGCTGGGACAGTAAATGTCTGAGACACAGCTTGTTCTTGTTGGTTTGTCAGCGGAGCCCTGAGTTTATGGGCTTTTATACTTTATCCTCTGACACAGTTTTTGCACAGACTAACTTTGACCCCCGTCACAGCCAATGGCAGTTATTTGCTAAACAACAATCCCATTGTACAAAGATCCTGAGATGCAAGCTACAAAAGCCATTCTTCAAATAGGATTTGCTTCCCCTGATTTGAGGTTTTGACGCAGCTAAAAGTTGTAATGCAATCAGGTAGACAAAACGTGATTGTAAAACGTCAGAAACATAAATAAGCTGAAGTCAGCTGACAAAGCCCTCCAACAAAGACTTTATTCGGCTAATAATAAAATATTAGCCCATTATAAAACATAAAAAGGACATTCTACATAAAGGTGTTTTATAACAAGTGTATCTGAGGTATGGAATATTTCCTCACTGGGTTTTAGGCCTTCCAGTAAAAAAAGGAAATGAGCCAAATTTGTTTTACAATTTTTTTTTTTTTTAAGGGCAATATATATGGATTGCATGAAAAAAAGTCAGTATATTCTCTTTCTACTTTTGCACTAATGAAAGTGTATTAAATCTGTCAGTGACAAGAAAATTAAAATGCAAATGTTTAGACAGCCTTACAAAATAACCCTAATAAATATCCCCAAAACAAAACCCTTACGCGTGTTTTTGTCCTTAAACAGCCAATCTTTAGGAGAGAGAGTGTAATCCATATTATGGCAGAACAACCAACACATTGTTTGCCCAGTCTGGGAAAACAAGACTCACAATAAATTAGTCTAGGAGCAAAAGCTGATATTTTAAACATGATATATCTAATAGTGTACTGTAGCACAAGTGTGCGAACTGTCAGTCTTAATGTGGTGTGATTTGACAGTTGATTGCAATAAAAATAATGATGTAAAGTCCCCATTAACTTTAAAATTGCTTCCTCCAAGAATATATTTTTCTTTTATATCTTGATTTTTTTTCCTTGCCTCATGCATCTGTCATAAAAGCTAGTGCTGCTTATTTTATTTCCCAAGTTTTGCAACCTCTGAAGTCACAAGCACCAAGGCTTTTTGCAGCACACAAACAAAGGGCTTTCAGCGTTTATCACATTCCTGAACAGATTTGCCTTAACTTTGAAGAATGTTTTCTTTCGCATCACAGGCCAAATTAAATAAGCACGTTTTTGCAAAGGAGAGTAGTTAATTTAAATAAAATGTCTTATTCTGCACTAGTACCTTTAGATTATATAAAACATTACAACATAACATAACAAATTGATAAAATTATGAAATTATGTCCCTCTACCCATACCTATAAAAGATGATGTCATGTTTGAGTAACAGTAATGTCATATTTTTGAAGCAAACCAATAATGTAGAGTTTAAATACTCTAATATATACAGTGTTTATATGTATGTGTGTGTGTGTGTGTGTGTGTGAGAGAGAGAACATGCTAATGAACTTTTACGTAGAAAACCATGATTTACTTAGATCTCACTTCTACAAAGCAAAGGCAAGAGGGACTCTTTTTATTTTATTTTATTTACTTTTTTTATTACATTCATATCCGAAAAGCTTGACCTCACATGTGTAAGTTGTACCAAGCATTGTCAGAATGAAAATGGCCAACCTTCTGGTGTTTGGGAACTGGGCCAAACTGCACAAATCCCCTCGACTGAAATCCAAGCTTCAAATCAAATGATCTTAATTGCAACAATCCTTCATCGGGTGACGTGAGAACTTCAATGCTCCTCCCGCATCAACACTAAACCGGTCCTTGATACTTTCACCTCCGGTCACTTTTGCTGAGAACTTTCCCACAGTGTAAGGAAGTGTTGAATTTTCACACTGGTCAAATCCGTTACAAACAAATCTCTTTTGTGTTGAAATGCATCATTTTCCCACAATGTCGTCACAGATTTATCCCTTTTCTGCAACTCCTAATTATGGCTGTTAAATGACTGAAGATGTCACTTAATAATACGGAAGCCCTAAAAGGTCATGGATTGTTATTTTTTTCTTTCTCGTTTTCTCGTGATCTCGAGATTACAAGTTGTTTTCTCGTGATCACGACTTAATTTTCTCGTTATCGCGACATAACAAAAGTTGTTTTCTCGTGATCACGACTTAATTTCTAATGTATGATCTCGACATAAAACCGCTTTCTCACAACATCACGTAATTGTTTCGCGAGAAAATCTCGCGCCTTCTGAATGTTGTGTATATCATGGTGTAGCCTATGTGTAGCCTATGTGCGCGCTGGTGTCTTTGAGTTAGGGTTAGGGTTAGGGTTACGGTTAGCCCACAGAAGAGATGGATTTTATATCTGCATTGAGAGAGAGGAGTGTCCCAGAGGAGAACCTGGCAAAAATGGAGGAAGATAAGGTATGTCACTTGCTAGATTAACATGGGGTTTACTTGTGCTATTGTAACTTCTGTTAATGGTTATTGAAATGGTCACCTTGATAGCACCTGTTTTGAAAACTAATTGACTGTGCCTTATTAGCGTGACGAACACACAACACATATCCAGTAATGTCGGATTTGCGTATTCTATTCATAATTCCTCTGTAAAGCAGCTGTAAAGGAGATAATATTTTCACTTTTCCACCACTAGATGTCGCTGGAAAACTAGAAATCACTGACTTGTGTAATAGTTTGCTCTTTCATTTATGTCTGTATATTTGTATGTATATGCAAACAATCCCCTATAGATGGGCTTACCGTTTTTTACAGTCGCTAGGATACATTTCTCAATACTTGGGTCACTTTTTCAAAACTCTTCACACAGATCCCTTAACCAACTTCCAGATCGGCACAGCAGTTCATTTCACATTCAAAATGCACTAAAACTACTAAATAACTTCATACATGTCTTAAATCAACACATTCTTCCATAACACTAGCAAGGGTTGACAGCCAACAAACACACTTGTCACCCACAAAACAATCACCTAAAAAACAATAACAACAGGTAGCTTATACAATGTTTTCCTCTGTAAAACAAGGACACCTCTCTACTGTTTAGAATTCACTGCAATATGTGTTACTGGAATGAATCAGACATGATGCCGTATGCTTCAATATATTTTATGCGGATGTACGGTACAGCAGTCCAGTAAAAAAAGGAAATGAGCCAAATTTGTTTTACAATTTTTTTTTTTTTTTAAGGGCAATATATATGGATTGCATGAAAAAAAGTCAGTATATTCTCTTTCTACTTTTGCACTAATGAAAGTGTATTAAATCTGTCAGTGACAAGAAAATTAAAATGCAAATGTTTAGACAGCCTTACAAAATAACCCTAATAAATATCCCCAAAACAAAACCCTTACGCGTGTTTTTGTCCTTAAACAGCCAATCTTTAGGAGAGAGAGTGTAATCCATATTATGGCAGAACAACCAACACATTGTTTGCCCAGTCTGGGAAAACAAGACTCACAATAAATTAGTCTAGGAGCAAAAGCTGATATTTTAAACATGATATATCTAATAGTGTACTGTAGCACAAGTGTGCGAACTGTCAGTCTTAATGTGGTGTGATTTGACAGTTGATTGCAATAAAAATAATGATGTAAAGTCCCCATTAACTTTAAACATTGCTTCCTCCAAGAATATATTTTTCTTTTATATCTTGATTTTCTTTTCCTTGCCTCATGCATCTGTCATAAAAGCTAGTGCTGCTTATTTTATTTCCCAAGTTTTGCAACCTCTGAAGTCACAAGCACCAAGGCTTTTTGCAGCACACAAACAAAGGGCTTTCAGCGTTTATCACATTCCTGAACAGATTTGCCTTAACTTTGAAGAATGTTTTCTTTCGCATCACAGGCCAAATTAAATAAGCACGTTTTTGCAAAGGAGAGTAGTTAATTTAAATAAAATGTCTTATTCTGCACTAGTACCTTTAGATTATATAAAACATTACAACATAACATAACAAATTGATAAAATTATGAAATTATGTCCCTCTACCCATACCTATAAAAGATGAGTCATGTTTGAGTAACAGTAATGTCATATTTTTGAAGCAAACCAATATGTAGAGTTTAAATACTCTAATATATACAGTGTTTATATGTATGTGTGTGTGTGTGTGTGTGTGTAATCTTGAATTAATGATCTCTGCAATACATTCATGTTGGTTCTGTTCTGTTTACCCCAAGGGGGGTTATTGCTGCTCTCCCTGCTCTTATCCATGCTAGGCTGCATGGATGCGCAGGGAGTTCTCGCCCAGAACGGAACCATACCGCCAATCCAAATTGTATGCTAATTGTCAATCATATATGACGATAGTGGTCCTGACAGAAATATAGCAATTGTAAGTCGCTTTGGATAAAAGAGTCAGCTAAATGAATAAATGTAAATGTAAATGTTGGCACCCCTCTGGCCCGGGACATCCACTGTGGCTCTCTTCCCAATCACGTTCCTTCCTCGTCGTCGTGTTTTGGCCAGGTTGAAACCCGCCTCATCCACAAAGATGAAAATGTGGGGTGTTTATCTGCCTTCAATGTCCAAGACTCTCGAAAATAAATCCACAAGGCAACATAAGAGTTAGGCTATTGCAGTAGTATACATTACCTAAAAATGTGTCTTTGTGTGTGTTTGGTTTTGTTCAAAAACAATTCTGTATTTTATTGTGATCTTACATGGACATATTGGTTCCTGAGTTGCTTGACATGTTCAGAGTTCCTCTCAAAAGGCACAGTGTACAACTGCTTCATCCTGACCAGAGGTTTTTTCAGGACTCTAAAGATAGTTGTTATGCTTACACTGTGAATATTTGCAAAAGTAACGTTGTCTGCCAAGACTCGGTCTCGAATCTCAGTGACTTTTATGCCATTGCTTCTGATGACCATATCAACAATAGCAGTTTCCTGCACATCAGTGAACATCCTACCTCTCCCACCTGTGTGAGGTAACCGTTGAGTCCTAAGCAGAAATGCAAAAGCAATTTACACACAGTGGGTTTGGAGGCTTTGCTCCATTTACTTCTGTAATGTGAAGCTCATCAGATGCCCTTGCAGAATACAAGTTACCTGTTGGTTTGCCGGAAAACTCAATAGATGCCACTGTTGAGCGTTGCAGATTTGGCTGCACTCTCAGACCAGCCTCTCTCATTGAGAGACCATGATTTATTACATGATCAATTACAGTAGCTCTGATCTCATCTGAGACTACAGCTCTTGATCATCCTCTTATTCTTATTCCACCACACATACGTATTCCTCGCCCCCTCCCAGCCACTCTTCTTCCTCTTTCAGCCACTTCTCTATCTCTGGCTGGGTCCATGTTTACATCACAATACAAAACTATTCTGAAGTTGTCTCCTTTTGTAATGATATTGAAAGAGTAACACCTGTGTTGGTGTTCAGCTACAATTAGAATCAGCTGTGGTTGGTCCAGTTGTCCAATTGTTTTTATAGCATTTCATTTTTAGATTCAAAATATATTTCATTACAATGTTACTGTAGAAATGTAGAAAATTGCAGTCTTATTCAGTTTTGTATTATGTTATTGTTTTGAACTTAAGTTTAACAGTTTTGAAAACAGTATGTAAGCATGTGCAAATTGGCCTGTAGGTACACAGAGTTCTGGCGGTTGTTTTGTCGAAGTGAGAAAATAATTAATGTGATTTGAAAGCAAATTTGATTTGCCAAAGCAATGTCAAGTCAAGTCAAGTCACCTTCATTTATATAGTGCTTTTAACAATATGGATTATTTCAAAGCAGCTTTACAGTAATAATAGGAAATTACCGTAACAGATTGTTTAGGCTTTACAACAGCTCTAGGATAAAGTTATTGTCCAGCTGAAGTTAGTTTTGATTGATTGATTCACTTCCGTTGCGAAGATCATTAGTTATTAACTTAGGGGCCGCTAACACAACACCGTTCTAACAGGAAAACCCTTAACGCGCTCCCCTTACGAAAAAGAAGTTTATTCAAGTGTGCTATTAGTATACTTCTTTCAAACTAAAAATAAGAAGTATACTTTCAGTCTACATTTTATGTACTTCTCAGAAATATACTTGAATATACTGACAGAAAAGTCTAAGTATATTTGGCCTATACTTGTTGATCGAGATATACTTAAAAGTATAATTGAGTATTCTAGGTATTCTTGGCTTGTACTTGTGTTTACTATTTTGATTGAGTAGCTTATTAAATGCTTTTTTAAAAACATAATATTACACACTCTTATAAACTAACATGTTCAAGTTTATATAGTAACAAGCTTTCTGGTGGAATAGCTTATGGAGATAAATAAAATAAGCATGGAACTGAACCTGATCTTGTACACAGCGATAATAATTCCCTTACGAAAAATAAGTTTATTCAAGTGTTCTATTAGTATACTTCTTTTCAACTAAAAAGAAGAAAGCATACTTTCAATCTACATTTTATATACTTCTATACTTTATCTGCTTCTCAGAAATATCCTTAATTACACTTAAGTGTACTTGACTTATACTGAGAGAAAAGTCTAAGAATATTTGGCCTATACTTGTACTCAATCTTTTGATCGAGATATACTTAAAAGTATAAT
>FLSR01004872.1:22013847-22028305 GCA_900092035.1 Leuciscus waleckii
TTTTAAAAAAAAAAAAAAAAAAAAAAAAAAAAAAAAAAAAAAATTATGTATATATATAATAAAAATGACAATAATTAAAGCTAAAAATGTAAATTATAAAAACACAAATGAAAGTGAAAGCTGAAATTATAATAAAAAAAAGCTAGTACATACTGTACTATACTTCTTATGAAACAGAGACTAGACAGAGATAAAATCAAGATTTGTTTCTTTATTTAATAAAGATGAGCTACAGGTAATGCAGGTGAGTTATTGCGGACAGATATGGTAGTTTGGTGTCCAGCCTCTGGGTGAGTGATCTGGGTGAGTCTCAGGGAAGGTGGTAAGGAGGGCATCCCTGGAGACCCATGAATTTTCTTCTGGCCCCTAGCACTCCCAGTCCTCGAGATACTCTAAACGGCCACCACGGCGTCGGGAGTCCAATACATAGACTGTGTAAACTGCTCAATCCTCCAGAATCAGTCGAATCCGCTGTGGAGGAAACAGCCACAGGTGAGTGGTAGGGTTTCAACAGGGAGACATGAAATGAAAGGTGAATTCTGTAGTGCAAAGGTAACTTTAACTGGTAGGTGACTGGGAGGTGATCTGACAGGTGATGGTGAAAAAGGGCCAACATATCTGGGACTCAATTTCATGCAGGGCAGGTGCATTTTGATGTCACAGGTAGAGAGCCAAACCTTCTGTCCCTGTTGGAATGTTGGTGTTTCGTCTCTCCAGACTTCCGCTTGGGTTCTTTGTCTGCACACTGCTCTCTGCAGATGGTGATGTGCAGCGTCCCAGACCCTCTCACTCTCTCAGAACCAATGATCGACTGATGGGATATCAGGTGGTTCCCCGGACCACGGGAACAGTGGAGGCTGGTAGCTGAGTACGCATTTGAAGGGATTTAGTCCAGTGATGGTGGCAGGATGACAAATAGAGTTCTGCGTGTATTAGGCCCAGCCAAGGAATTGGTTCCAAGAGTTCTGGTGGCCATGGCAAAAGGAAGTGCCCAATCTCCTGGATCTTCCTCTCATCTTGCCCGTTCAACTGAGGATGGTAACCTGACGAGAGACTTACGGTCACACCTAGGAGTTTAAAAAGGCCTTCCATACCTGGGAAATTAACTATGGACCTTTGTCTGATACAACGTCTTCTGGGATTCGATAGTACCGGAACACATGGATAAACAAGAGTTCAGCTGTGACCTGAATTTGACGGTCATCTTGTTGAGAGCTCTGTAGTTAATACTGTAGTTAATACAAAAAGGATTTCCAAGCCTCTTCTATGTACTCCTCCATCGCCTCCTGTTCTGGAAGTGATATAGGGAAGATTTTGCCATGGGGCACTGGCTTACCCAGATAAATGTCGATGACAGAGAGCCAGTGGAGGACCGGCCCGTGGGGAGCGGTGAGAGCCACACACACACACACACACACACACACACACAGAGACAGAGAGCCAGTGGAGGACCGGCCCGTGGGGAGCGGTGAGAGCCACACACACACACACACACACACACACACACAGAGACAGAGAGCCAGTGGAGGACCGGCCCGTGGGGAGCGGTGAGAGCCACACACACACACACACACACACACACACACAGAGACAGAGAGCCAGTGGAGGACCGGCCCGTGGGGAGCGGTGAGAGCCACACACACACACACACACACACACACACACAGAGACAGAGAGCCAGTGGAGGACCGGCCCGTGGGGAGCGGTGAGAGCCACACACACACACACACACACACACACACACAGAGACAGAGAGCCAGTGGAGGACCGGCCCGTGGGGAGCGGTGAGAGCCACACACACACACACACACACACACACACACAGAGACAGAGAGCCAGTGGAGGACCGGCCCGTGGGGAGCGGTGAGAGCCACACACACACACACACACACACACACACACAGAGACAGAGAGCCAGTGGAGGACCGGCCCGTGGGGAGCGGTGAGAGCCACACACACACACACACACACACACACACACAGAGACAGAGAGCCAGTGGAGGACCGGCCCGTGGGGAGCGGTGAGAGCCACACACACACACACACACACACACACACACAGAGACAGAGAGCCAGTGGAGGACCGGCCCGTGGGGAGCGGTGAGAGCCACACACACACACACACACACACACACACACAGAGACAGAGAGCCAGTGGAGGACCGGCCCGTGGGGAGCGGTGAGAGCCACACACACACACACACACACACACACACACAGAGACAGAGAGCCAGTGGAGGACCGGCCCGTGGGGAGCGGTGAGAGCCACACACACACACACACACACACACACACACAGAGACAGAGAGCCAGTGGAGGACCGGCCCGTGGGGAGCGGTGAGAGCCACACACACACACACACACACACACACACACAGAGACAGAGAGCCAGTGGAGGACCGGCCCGTGGGGAGCGGTGAGAGCCACACACACACACACACACACACACACACACAGAGACAGAGAGCCAGTGGAGGACCGGCCCGTGGGGAGCGGTGAGAGCCACACACACACACACACACACACACACACACAGAGACAGAGAGCCAGTGGAGGACCGGCCCGTGGGGAGCGGTGAGAGCCACACACACACACACACACACACACACACACAGAGACAGAGAGCCAGTGGAGGACCGGCCCGTGGGGAGCGGTGAGAGCCACACACACACACACACACACACACACACACAGAGACAGAGAGCCAGTGGAGGACCGGCCCGTGGGGAGCGGTGAGAGCCACACACACACACACACACACACACACACACAGAGACAGAGAGCCAGTGGAGGACCGGCCCGTGGGGAGCGGTGAGAGCCACACACACACACACACACACACACACACACAGAGACAGAGAGCCAGTGGAGGACCGGCCCGTGGGGAGCGGTGAGAGCCACACACACACACACACACACACACACACACAGAGACAGAGAGCCAGTGGAGGACCGGCCCGTGGGGAGCGGTGAGAGCCACACACACACACACACACACACACACACACAGAGACAGAGAGCCAGTGGAGGACCGGCCCGTGGGGAGCGGTGAGAGCCACACACACACACACACACACACACACACACAGAGACAGAGAGCCAGTGGAGGACCGGCCCGTGGGGAGCGGTGAGGGCAACACACACACACACACACACACAATTTCATCAATCTCAAATTGAGGTTTCCCTTTCATGGTAAGCATCTTTAGCGCTTAGTAAAACACCCTTTTGCTGTAATGAGCTGCTGCAAACAACATGTATAGCAGACAGCGGCTTCTGGGAGCGTTCCTCAGGGATCTGAGCACGTTCCTCATGAGCAATGGCCTCCAGATCAGGAATATTCTTGAGTTTGCTACAGCCGCCGCCTTCAAATCCCACCAGAGATGTTCTATGGGGTTCGGGTCAGGAGACTGTGATGCCACTGTATCTCCCAGGACTTCTTCTGCAACCAAGCCTTGGTGGAATTTGTGGAATGCTTGGGATCATTTTCCTGTTGAAGGTCCAAGCTTCAGCTTCCTCACTGATGGAATGACGTTTTCTCCTAGGATTTCCTGATACTTCAATAAATCCATCTTGTCTTCCACACAGTTTTCCAGTGCCGGAGGATATAAATCAGCGAGAGCATCACAAGCTCCACATGCTGAACTGTGGATAGAGTTTTTCAGCTGATGCTTCATTCCTCCTCCTCCAGACACACCGCTGATCCAGAGGGCCGAACAGATCCAGTTTAGTTTCATCGCTCCACAGAACAGAATCACAAAAATTCTGTGGCTTATTTATATGATTTTGAGCACTTTTCTTGTGCTTTTGAATCAGTATGCAGTGTACGTCATGGAGTTCTGGCATTGAAATCGCATGCATTTTAGTACACGCCTTACTGTGCAAGCTGAAACCTTAGTGTCTGTTGCCACCAAGTCTTGCTGCAGGTCTTTTGCAGTCACTCAAGGGTTTTTTCTGAATCTGTCTTCTCAGAAATCTGATTGCAGCCATCGATAGATTCTTTTTCTTCCCCTTCCAGATAGTGTAACCACTGTCTTTAACTTTGAACTTGCGAACTATGCTTCCAACGGTGTCTCTAGGAACATTTAGTTCCTTCGCTATATTACTGTATCATGTTCCTTGTTTGTGAAGGGCAATGATATCTTCACTTAACTTTTTGGACCATTCTTTTGACTTAGCAATATTTCTAATATGCAGTCAAACGTGACACTCAACAAACCTAGCCAGATCAGATATTTCATGTGTTCTAGCTCAATCACACCATTACTTTTGTTTGATTTGTTCATTGCAAACAGCTGAAAGTCTGTAAGTTTTGCCAATAAACCTGATTTGCAATGGGGGTTGCATCATTTAATTACAACTTTATATATATATCAAATGAGAATAAACACGATTAGAGTTTTTGAACAAAACAATCATGATTATCAGTTTAACCATTATTGTGCAGCCCTAATGAGCATCATGTGATTCACCCCTTTTAACAGAGAGAAAAAACAGTCAATGGGGGCTTCATCAGAATCTTCTCCATGTTATAAAAATATCTGACAGAGTTTCCAGGGGATAAAGACTCAATATTATATTGCCTTTTCATTAGGATGACAAACAAACTTATCTCGGGAGACATCGGCTGTGCTGGAATCTCCTGGCAGCATACTCTATTAGCACCAGTGTGTCTCCACTGGTCTTTCACAGTTTAAAGGGATCAGGCAGTGTCAGAGTAAATTAGCAGCTTGTAGTCTCAATCTACACTAGCATGTTTGTGTGGTCTGTCAGTACGACTGGCTTGAGGGAGTGGATGGCAGTGGCCCATGTTGGCCAGAAAGCATGCTGGGAATAGTTTAAAACTGCAGTGGAATTGTCTGCCTCTCTTTGTGTCAGATACGGCTAATGTAGCCCCCAGCCCCCAGCCCGCCACACGGCTGACACTGCGGTAATTGATCTGTAAAGACTGTCGAGAACGACACATTGAAATACCAAATCACAACTGACTCTGCAACTCCCTCTTTCAGAGTTTTTGTCTTTGCAAGGCTCACATGTGCATTTGCGCAACCGAGGGGCTTTTGGGAAGAAGGCATTGATGCATTGGCCTCAGGCCCTTTTGCTAATCAGGTTGTTGGTAATAGCATTCGGTGACCTTTTCTCTTAATAACAAGTTTTCCCACAGCTTAATCGCCAAACCCCTCCCTCTCCGTTTCCCCCTTCTGGTTCCTTCTCTCTCTTTTTCTCCGTCTCTCCTGCATTACTTCAAACGCAGCATAATCTTTTGTCTCTGATTGCATTAGTTATGATAGGAAGGCAGCGCTCTAATTTGAGTCTGTACGGGGAGGAGGTGCTCTGATTTCATTTTCTCCGGCCTTGTCAGGGGGCATTTAAAGAAAGGAAACTTCAACTGCACACTCATCGCATGAAAGACGCCATTGTTAGTTGGTATAGTTGCAAAGTTATGTATAGTTAGCAGAATGTCTAAAGTTTACCATCAAAATAAAGTGTAACCCTGAAATAAAAAAGAAATATAGAAAAAAAGCTAAATAGAAATATAAGAAAAAATAAATAAAATAATGGTAACACTTGAGAATACTGTTCTGTCATTATGAATACTACACAGGAACAAATTAGTAATGCAATATTAACACAGTAACTATTATTAACTTACAAGAGATTCTGATTAACGAATGAGTAAGTAATAGTACTCCTCTGAATATGGTAGTTCACCATTAGCTAATCAATAGCTAAAAAATGTTTTTAAAAATCATTCCTCCCAGAGGACTAAGAACTACTACAGGTTCATAATTAACATGAATAATGCATAATGTATAATTAATTCTAAAGTGAAGATCAAGGTAAGCCACTAATGACAGATGGAATTACAAATTATTTGGAACAGTATTCTAAAGTTAAAAACATGAAAACTCGAATAATGATTGAAATCATTCTAAGCTTTTGAGGTTTTTGTAAAGTATTGGATAATGACTCAAGTGTTACTGCATCCTTCTAAAGGAACTCATTTTTGGATTAGTATTCTAAAGTGAAAGCATGACAATACCCTAGAAATAAGTCATAGTCATTGTAAGGTTTTTGTAAGGTTTTGGATAGTAATTCCTTCAGATGGGTTAGGTACCACTTGAATCGTTACTAGTGGGTTACCATGACCTTCACTTCAGAACTAATTATAAATTATGCATTATTCACATTCATTATGAACCTATGTACTCCTCTGGGTGGTATGAAAAGAAAAGTAAAGTAGTTACTGATTAGCTACAGTAATAGTGAACTACCACATTCATCTGAGTACTATTACTTCCTAATTTGTTAATCAGAGTTTCTTGTTATAATAGTTAATAGTAGTTACTAGAATGTTAATAGTGCGTTACTCATTTGTTCCTGTGTAGTTATTCATTAACGACGGAACAGTATTATAAAGTGCTACCAAAATAACAAAAGCACATAATAACATGACTAAAACTGGAATTAAAATGTAAATATAACTGTACAAGACTCGCTTTCGGTGAGGTTACAAAGTGGAGTTTGTCAGTCATTTTGAAAGAGAGAGCCAAAACAACGACAGTCCAATTAAATCAACAATGCCAATTCATGAGCCTATCGCACATGCCCATAATAGATTATTCAATAATTCATTAGCGATTAAAGTGAATAATTAGTATTGAGAGGAGTATGATAAAGCAGCGTACTGAAGGTCAAAGAGGACCTGATGGAGAGCAGCCTCACTCATTGGGAGGCAGAGTGCCATCCACTGAGTCAGTGCACCCTGCTAATGAGAACATAATGTAATCACAGTGTGCCTGAAGGTCAGCGTGGGGCTCTGAGAAATATTCCTCTTTCTCACTACGAGGAACCAAACACAGGCAAATTCAATTAAACAACGTAATCTGGGGGCAGTTCCATTTCTACGTCGAAGAGGGAAATGGACAGAGACAATCAAGGGCAACCAATTTCAAGGGCACAGAAAACATTTTAAAATTACAGTGTGGCATTTCCTGAGCCTAGAATGAAAGTTTGAATTGTGTGTTTGCAAAATCAGAGAAAATTACCAGCTGAAGGCTGATGAAAGATGATGTGAAGTGAGACACATGGTAAGCTGCTCTGTTGTGTGACAGTTCACTGTCATGTATTGAAAAATTGTTGACAGATTTTAAAAAAATGTTAATTTCTTGTAGTGAACAATGGAGGTTTAATATTGAATGCACCTACACAGTTTAATTTTAATGACAAAGGGTGCTTGCACAATGGCATTTTAGTTCGAAACTGAGCACAGTTCGCATGCAAAATTAGTAATGTGAAAGCTGTCATGCGGACCCGGGAGTGCATCGGGTTCTGAACCCGGGACTACCTGTAGGAGGTGGTCTGAGTTTGGTTGTTTTTTTACTATGCCCTCATTTTTGATACTTTGTAAAATGATTTATGTACACATTATTTTTTACTCTTGATCCAAATGTTCAGTCTTGTACTATAAATATCCACAATACAAACAAGAAATATCAGGTGTTCAAAGCTATAATACAAAGAATGAGACAGAGACCATTTCTACTGAGTGAAAATGATTAAATTACAGTAAAAAACTACAGTAAATTTAAGCAGAATTTCCACACACAAATTATTTCCCACCTAATAGTTAGAATAGTTATTTACCAAGGAGGCAAGCAACGTAATCTGGGGGCAGTTCCATTTCTACGTCGAAGAGGGAAATGGACAGAGACAATCAAGGGCAACCAATTTCAAGGGCACAGAAAACATTTTAAAATTACAGTGTGGCATTTCCTGAGCCTAGAATGAAAGTTTGAATTGTGTGTTTGCAAAATCAGAGAAAATTACCAGCTGAAGGCTGATGAAAGATGATGTGAAGTGAGACACATGGTAAGCTGCTCTGTTGTGTGACAGTTCACTGTCATGTATTGAAAAATTGTTGACAGATTTTAAAAAAATTTTAATTTCTTGCAGTGAACAATGGAGGTTTAATATTGAATGCACCTACACAGTTTAATTTTAATGACAAAGGGTGCTTGCACAATGGCATTTTAGTTCGAAACTGAGCACAGTTCGCATGCAAAATTAGTAATGTGAAAGCTGTCATGCGGACCCGGGAGTGCATCGGGTTCTGAACCCGGGACTACCTGTAGGAGGTGGTCTGAGTTTGGTTGTTTTTTCACTATGCCCTCATTTTTGATACTTTGTAAAATGATTTATGTACACATAATTTTTTACTCTTGATCCAAATGTTCAGTCTTGTACTATAAATATCCACAATACAAACAAGAAATATCATGTGTTCAAAGCTATAATACAAAGAATGAGCAGGACCATTTCTACTGAGTGAAAATGATTAAATTACAGTAAAAAACTACAGTAAATTTAAGCAGAATTTCCACCACACCAAATTATTTCCCACCTAATAGTTAGAATAGTTATTTACCAAGGAGGCAAGTATGTCAGTGAAGTACAATAATTATGAAAAATGTTTGTGAAGAAAACACAAAGAAAAAAAAGTGCTTGTGAACAGAATATTTTTTGTCATAACCAGTCTATCAGTTTGTCAAATTATGCAGCAAGTGTGAAAATATTATTGAATTGTTTTTAGATGCATTAATATTATAAATTAGCCTTAGCAAAACAAAGAGATCAGCCATTTTATTTAAAAAATTGTAAAAATGGTAATTTCTAGGAGTGACCAACTACACAGTTTCTTTGGTGCTGTGCATTAATCAGCAAACATGGATGAGTGGACACAGACTGAGAAGGTTTGGATATTATAAGTCACAAATCCCTAACATTTCACAAGAAAAAATATTTTAAAAAGGTGAAAAAATGCTATCTATAAAAGTATCTGAGAGATTGTGAAATACAAGATATGTGTTCTTATATTCAGTTGCAGTGTTAGAGACCTGCTCTAATTCGTCGTTTTGTGATTGACTGATGAAAAAAAATTGATGTATGATAGTATCATGTATGAATTGCTTGATGAGAATCATGTTGCGTTACGCATGGTTAGCACACCGTGTAAGTCAATTTCAAATCAAAAGCCATTATTTCATTGCCTCTAATAGTATAGGGAAGGATTATTTCTATGAATGGCTAGTCAGCGACACTAAAGGGTGACTAAATGCTAAATATATGAACCAGTTAATGATACTTCAACAAACATTGTGCAATAACACTCCCTCTGCTTCCATAGCAACCCTGCACATATGATTTCATATGCAATGCTAATCATTGGAGGCCATATGTTTTGAGATATGGCAACATTACATGACATTAGCTAAACTTAAATGAGTTTAACATGACTTACCTCAGGCTAAATATAGATGAAAGAATATGAGATTTCTGCATAGAGATGCATTAAAAGATGAGGACAGCAATTATGAAGTAAAAGATGATTCTGACTGCAGTTTCATTCTCTCGCTGACACACAGACGCGCACACATACTCTGAAAACACATCCCAACACTCCCGGCCTAATTACAGGGCCATGCAACAGCTCTCCTCGGGGAAGATTATATACCTCTATTTCTGACAGGTAAAAATTAGATACCTAATAGAATGGAGGCTTTCTACGACGAAGAGGACAGTGGAAAAAAAAAAAATTACTTTTTCATTTAAAAGCCCCTTAAATTAGATTTTAATTTGGAGAGCACCATGAAGAAGCTAATAGACTAAATCAGTTAGTTTTTGCCTTAAGTGAGTGAGTGTGTGTGTGTGTGCGTGTGCACACAATTCGTTCAGTTTTCTTCATTGCTTAAAATTTAATGAAGACTGTTCATTAACAGGCCTAATACAAAACACTGAGATTTTCCTTCCAATTCATCTAACCTGCATGTTTTTGAACTGTGGGAAAAATCGGAGTACCTGAAAAAACAAATAAACAAAAACACGCGGGGCTCAAACTGGGGACCTGAGTAAAGAAAACATTGTACTTATTCAAAGATCCACTTCTTTATTTACCCTTGCATTGCAAACAAGTACTGGCGGTCTAAACTGCCCGTGGCACTTCATTCACAATAGAGGCGGGCTGGAGTTATGAGGTTTAAGGATCCAATAGAGTTATGTCACAAGCTCTTTTTTAATATTTTTCATTTGTTAAATATTTGCAAAACCCACAGACAGACGTAAAGGGAGAAAAACAGTAATGATTTATGAAAATAATAAAAATGACGAAATATAGAGATGCACGGATTCCACCCTACAGCGAATTTTGAAAGTATTTGAGTACTGTAGCAATAACATTTCCATCATGTGGAGCTTCTGTCCATTATTAAATCAAGTCCAGCCAAAGAGTTGGTTTTTTTGAGATGCAATAAAGTTGTACTTTTTGTAATTGTACAAAGGCAAAAAAAGTTAAATTTTTTTTCTTTCCAGTGTTAATGTTCGATATGAAATTCTGAAGGAATTGTAAACATTTTTAATTCAATTCAAATGTTCATAATAAATATGGTTCCTTTACAACTCCCAGTGTGCAAGTAGCAAGAATAACTCCCTAATGATACAACCCAAACACAAAGTAATGAAGCAAAGTGCATTGCATGTACATGTAACAGTTTACAATAAGGTTATGTGTGTTAACAATAACATTGTTTGCTAATCATACCTAATGCATTAACTAATATAACGAATTGAACCTTATTGTAAAGCGTTATCAAAAAAAGTTTTCAAATTCACTGATAATTTGGTGAAGACAGCCAATAAGATTGGAATTGGCGATTTAAGCCAGCTTTAGTCATTTTTACGCAATAATCATTTAACGGTCAAGTAAACAGCCTCATATGACACATCCATGCCACAATCAGAGACGAACATGTTGTAATAGAACACAGATATATGCATCAAATGAATCAGCCTTGGAGTTGGATTACATATGCAGTTGGTGTTGATGTAATAAGCTTATGTGCCAATCAAAGATGGACAGCTTATGTACATCTAAAGTAGTTTGACTACATTAGCAGGGGTACGAGAGATCTCATGCTTTGTCATATAGCATTCCTTCAAAAATGATTTATCCTAAGAGAGAACAGCACAGCAGCACATAATAGGAGAGAAAGATAAAAGAGATTCTCGGTTCTTGAGAACCAGGGTAGAAAATGAAGAATAGAATATAATTTGATGGAACAGACTGTTGGGGGAGCAGAGAGAAGATACTAATGCCATAATGACAGAATAGATCAACTTTTTCTGCCCGCAGTGCAATGCAGATGATCACTTCGTGTCAACAGAAAGAGAGCACGCAAATCACAGTTAGCAGGTCAATAAGTACGACGGCACGTCTGAACGACAGAGCCGCTTCTGTGCGCTCGATAATGGTTTTGTGTGATATGTGTGTGTGTGTGTTCAGCCGCTCTAAGCTCTCAAAACAAACACATTCAATACGCCACGCATTTGCATGGGGACAAAAAAAGTCAATTATTGTACAAATGAAATATGAGAATGAGAAATGTAGGCAATTTATTCCTCAAATCAAATAAACACAAAGACGTATCCTTTCCACAAAATGCTAAGTGGCTTCCCAAGGCGTTCAAGAATAGAGGTGGAAAGATATAAAGGAGGAGAGAGGAAAACAGAAGGAGATACAAAGCGAGAACAACGTGGAACGCTCTGGGAGGAGGGTTGTTCACACAATGCCAAAAGCAGAGACATGCTGCCTCACCGCAGGCTGTAGTGGAGGCATTCAAAGACAATGGCATTTGCAACCTTAAAAGCACAGATGTTAGACTGTGCCAGCGTGGTGCACACTTAAAAACTTCATCAGAAATTTAAATGCAGATGCTCCGTGTGAAAACGGGCACACAAAGAAACATGCACATCATTTACTCCACCTCAGCTATGTTGCATATGCAAACAGAGTTTTATTCCCTCTGTTAATACAATCAAACTTGACCTTCTTTATTATCGCAACGCACATTTCCGAGTTTTATTGTAAATTATTCTTTGGTGCAAAATTGTTTGTCTTTGTAATCTTTAATCAAAATGTATTGGGGTCTGTGACATGATGCTCATATTCTCAGGATCTGTTAAAGTTCTTAAATAACACATTCAAACTGCAAGTCACACAATAAACCTCTTTTCTGATTAATGTGTTTTCAATTATTGTATTAAAGAGACTTTTGGTCAATTTCATTCGGGCTAAAAAACTATTTATTTATATTAATTAATTTCAGCCAAATGCAAGAACATTTTGTAAATCTCATGTAAATCATAAATCAGAGAGGACAGTATTAGATCCTCATCATCACTAAGTCAAGAGCATTAGTTACATATAGTTATATATTAGGGTTTATATCAGGTTTTTTTGCCCTCGAGTCCGTGTGTCACGGTGTGGGTTTTGTGTCTTGTTCCTTGTTCTTGTCTGTCATGTGATTCCCTGCTTGTCATGTGATCCTGCCATGTGTCTTGTCCCATGTTCAGCTGTTCCCCGTTATGTTGATTAGTCTTCCCAGGTGTTTCAGTTTAACCACGCCCCCTTGTTATCTTGTTTAGCTTGTGTTCCCTTGTATTTAAGCCCTGTGTTTTAGTTCAGTCCTTGTGAGTTCTTGATGTTGTAACGTTTGCTGTTGTTTCCTTGTTCCCGTCCTGAGTTCCCGGTTCCTGGGGGGTATTGCACAAAAGCAAGATAAGGGATTAAGCTGGGATTTTCCAGTTATCCTGGCTGAATTTAGCCCTGACTCGGTTGCATGAAGGGAGGCTAAATTAATCTACATTAAGTTACTATGGAGATTTACACTTTGCAGCTAGCCTGCTCCGGAGCAGGCTAACAACCAGGCTAAGATTAATCCTAGTGATTTATCGGCTAGTTCCTCCCTAAATCCTACTAGATATTAATGTGTTTTAGTCACTTCATGGTCCTGCATTAAAATACAAGATATACTGTCATTCATCAAAGTATGCGTACTGTTATTTTAGTTATTATTGAAAATTGCTGTTCATTTCACAGTCAGAGGTTTGATGAATATATATATTATTCGAGATTTAAAGCATTAATTGTCATACACCCAGTGAGGAAAGCAGATTTTCCTGAGCAATTATTACTTTACTGTCCACAATGAATGCCAACACAGTGCAAAAGAACTATACAATACAATATGAGAAATAGAATATAGACTATGTATATCTATATATGAAAGTATAGATTAGAAATGTACTGTTGAATGAGAAAAAATATCAATATATTATATTTTATTGCAGTTGATGAGATACAGTGCTATGCATAAGTTTAGACACCCATGCTAAAGTTGACTAAAAAGAGGAATAAAAAAAATCATCTTTTGGAAATTGAACTTAATGCCTTAATTTAAAACATTAGGAAAAATCAAACCTTTAAGGACACCAATTTTCTTTGTGAATGAATAATGTATTGTAAATAAATAAATGTTCTTCCTTAAAATACAGGGTTTATAAGTCTGGACACCCCTATGTTAAATTCCCATAGAGGCAGGCAGATTCTTATTTTTAAAGGCCAGTTACTTCATGGATCCAGGATACTATGCATCCTGATAAAGTTCCCTTGGCCCTTGGAATTAAAATAGCCCCACATCATCACATAGCCTTCACCATACCTAGAGATTGGCATGGAGTACTTTCCATAAAATCATCTCTCAATGCAAATCAAACCAGCTATTAGGCTAACAGAAATAAAACCATGCCAATCTCTAGGCATGGTGAAGGCTATGTGATGATGTGGGGCTATTTTAAAGGCCAAGGGAACTTTATCAGGATGCATAGTATCCTGAATCCATGAAGTAACTGGCCTTTAAAAATAAAAACCTGCCTGCCTCTATGGGAATTTAACATAGGGGTGTCCAAACTTATGCACACTGTATTTTAAGGAAGAACATTTATTTATTTACGATACATTATTCATTCACAAAGAAAATTGGTGTCCTTAAAGGTTGGATTTTTCAAAAAAAATTTAATTAAGGCATTAAGTTCAATTTCCAAAAGATGATTTTTTATTCCTCTTTTTAGTCAACTTTAGCATGGGTGTCTAAACTTATGCATAGCACTGTAAATGTGAATATGCTTACTTCCTCCATAACCTCCCGAACTTTAGTGCAACCGCGTGCTGCGTCTGATGTCATTGTTATTGTTCTTTTGCGCATGCGGGTTAGTTTGAAACCTCAAACAGTTCACACTGCAATCAGATATAGGTCACATTTTAAAAGGTAATGTGAACAGCCAATCAAAAAATCGGATCTGAGCAAAAAATCAGAATTGAGCATTAAGACTTGCGGTGTGAACGGGGCCTTATACTGCACACTGTAAACACAATCAAAGCTTCAAAAACACAGGAAAAACGGGACCTTTAATATTTTTGTTTTCCTAAAATTTTTTAATTAACAATAACTTAAACACTTTGCAGTTTGAATAATGTCCTATATAAACAAAATTATGGAGTATGTTTTTATGTTTACACTGTTCGATCGCACCTCTCACACACACACAAATTTAAGTAAGCACT
>FLSR01004872.1:22029280-22072109 GCA_900092035.1 Leuciscus waleckii
TAACCAATAGCGTCTCTGCAACAAAGTGATGTCATGCCGGACGCGTTGCTGTTTCTGTGTGGAGTCAAAAGGGTCTAACTCTGTGCCACTGCATAACTATAGATGTGTTAAAAAATAATGAAAATATATACATATATATCCGAGTCCTGATCGGGAGGTAACGTCCGATTCCGATCGAGTCTGAAACCACGTGATCGGGCCCGATTTCCGATCACGTGATCGGATCTGGACATCCCTATTATATATATATATATAAACTTTAATCAATCTTGATATTCACAAATTTGTGAAAAATCTTTATTTATATTCAAGGTGCAAGGATAGTATTTTAGTTTTTTACTTATGGTTACACCATTTTAGTCATCAAATTAAAAATAAATAAATAAAAGAAGATGAAACAGATTGCATTACAAACCTTTCCAACATTTCTTCTAAAAAAATCATTTTTTCTCATTCATCCAATAACTTGTCAGCAGAAAAGAATAGTCATTTCAGGATGAACATCGCTATCCAATAATCCACCATCTTTTCAGCAAACTCGCATTTGGTCTGGCTCTATTCTGGAACGTAACAGTCATTTTTCAACATCCAATCAATACCTGATGGATCATGTCGTGCCCTTCATTTTTTTTCTCACTGAATGTCTCTTTTCACTCTGAAATGTGTAACATCATGGAAGAAAAAAATGGGTTTCAAATGGCTATTTACACTGACATCAAACCAGTCTAAGATGCTTTTCTGGTAGTAGCAGGTCTCGCAAGCTAGTGTTGAGCTGGTTAAGTACCCAGGACCCCTTTAAAACCACCAAACTGACTAACTAACCCCCTGATTTAAATAGTCTCAGCAGGCTCTCTATCCAGAATATCTAGTACTCTTCACAGAAACATAATGTAGGGCACACACATACAACTCTGCACGTATATACTAATTTAACATCTAGGACAGAGCGATACAGTATACTGTAGTGAGAAAGTGAGAGAGACAAATAAAGAGGTCAAACTCTGTCCTTCTGTTTCATTAATGCAGCCAGTCAGTTACTGCTGCCGTTCCCAACCACATCTGAAGTTGTCTGCATTAATCAGACAGATGTGAATCTTATAATGGGAGAGTTTTTGGCAAGCCAGCCTTCACTACAGGTCAAACTTCGTACAGCTCACACCTCAAAAGGATCTGACAGCCATTGAGGGACTAACATATACAGTACACCAGCGCTTTCTTTCCAATAATAACATCGCATTGATATTTGACACACTGGCCACATCCTCCTATTACATCCATGGACTACACTGATAAACAGTTGCATACAACAAACGCAATGAGAACTGAAATTAACATGAAGTGAACCACCATATTAACCCCCATAAGGCTGTTATCGTGATGCTGGAGAATATAATTTCTTGATTAGTAGGGATTCTGGGGAACTACAAATGCCTGTTGCATTCAAGCTTGCCGTCTGGCGTGATAATTAGATGACGGTTCTGGGAGCAGGAAAGGTCTCGCAACCTGAAGTGGAGGTTTGATTAAGGGTGCATAATGTAAAACTCAGAGCCGATGCATATTGATGCGGGACTCTGGTGTTACGTGGCCACCTCAGATACTTCCTGAGTTGATTCATGCCCCCCAATTATCTCCAAATGTGTCTCACTGATTGAGGAGGAAGGAAATGAAAGCTAAAAGAACTACTAACTGGAGCTGAATTAAAGAACATCAGGCCTGTACGGAGAATGCACACAAATAACTTTCACTTAGTCTCTTGCAGACTTTGGCCTTTCGCAGCTGAGCAGAGTATGGTGGTGGGTGTTTCTACGGTCTCACACAAGTTCCATTGTGATAATGACTAAAAATACTATCTGTTCACAGTACATCGGGCAGTTAGCTGTCATGCTTCCTACACACACACACACACACACACACACACACTGAGCAAGGTCTACTGTGCAGTGATTCAATGATGCTTTCTAGTGCAAATGTTGTACACCCTTACATTTTAAAAGCAACTAAAGCCAGTTGAAATACTTTGACCCTATTTTGAGTGGATAATCATCAAATCAATTCATTCATATTTTATTAACAGAAAAGTACCATGGTGACATATAAATATTCTATGTTTTGGCAAATTTGAGGCAACATTCGTATGTTGTTTTCTCATGAGATCGGATTGGAGATACCATGGCTTTTTTTTTTAAGACATACCATATTACATCATTTGGACATACTGTGACACACACACACACACACACACACACACACTGAGCAAGGTCTACTGTGCAGTGATTCAATGATGCTTTCTAGTGCAAATGTTGTACACCCTTACATTTTAAAAGCAACTAAAGCCAGTTGAAATACTTTGACCCTATTTTGAGTGGATAATCATCAAATCAATTCATTCATATTTTATTAACAGAAAAGTACCATGGTGACATATAAATATTCTATGTTTTGGCAAATTTGAGGCAACATTCGTATGTTGTTTTCTCATGAGATCGGATTGGAGATACCATGGCTTTTTTTTTTAAGACATACCATATTACATCATTTGGACATACTGTGGATGTGGCTTCAGACTTACAGTATACCACTGCCTTTTGAAGTATTTTATAAAGGCCCGCTGTAGATCAAATTTGATTGGATCCATATTTAATGGATCCTTACTAAATAAATTATTAATTTAGTTGATTTCAAGAAATGCACAAACCCCTTTTAAACAGTAGTGTAGATATAAATCAGTCGAATGTATCCATATCATAATAACCATCAGAAGTATCTTTTAAAATAAAAATATGTGATATTCCTGCACTGAAAATAAGTCCTAATATCTCACACAATGTTGCTTCTCTAGCTGAATCCGCCTTGTTTTAATGAAGTTTAGATGATTTTTACTGGAAAACAAGACAAAAACAAAGATGCTTGCAGTGAAATTAGAATCCGTCTTTGAAGTCTCCTGAATCACCACAATGAAGCATCATACAAATCTTATTAGCTTGGTTTTATTTAATAGGTATAAACATAAACAGGATGAAATTTGTGTCATCATCAGGATGTTCCTGCTGTGGGCTTTAGTGCTGATGGACAGGAATAGTTGCAGCAGGAGTCTAGTTAATTAAACTGATACACTGTCTGCCTCATTACTGAAAAATGCTGTGTCATGCTCCTGATGTCCGCTATTGATCACCGCTGCCACACGCCCCAACAGAGCACTCACTCTCACACACACACACACACACAATTCCTTGAACACACTTGAGATTCTCACATTTCTGCTGCCTCATTCTCTCCTTCAGCTCACACTACCTCTACTTTTCATATGCTCTTTCTCTCACTGGAGCACGTACACACGCACACACACAGGTTTTGACAGCACATTGAATCACCTCCTCTATTTTCAGTGCTTTAATTAGCTCTGCACTTAAAGCCGCTGTCATTGTGCCTCTGTGGCACATGGTGCTCATGTCAAGAGGCGCTCATGCATAGGGCTAGAATTGGTGTGTGTGTGTGTGTGTGTGTGTGCGTGTGTGTGCGTGTGTGTGTGTGTGTGTGTGTGTGTGTGAGAGAGTGTATGTGTAGGTGTCGAAGGCTTCACCTTTGCCCGTGAGGTGGTGAAGTGAAACGTACTTATCAACTTGTTCAATGAGCCTCAGTGAAATTTGTTAACTTTTCTGCTTGAGAAGAATAAAAACAGCGCCTGTCTCAGTTCACGTGCACCTCTCTTATTTCTTTCACTGTTATTATCATCTTCGACATTCACTTATTTCTTTCACTGTTATTATCATCTTTGACATTTATTTTTTTTTTTTTCATTGATTTTTCTTTTCTTGATTTTGATTTTGGGCTCTACTAGAATAGGTTTTCATGCTTTAATGTTCAAAAAACATTGTTATTCACATATTTCAAAGTATGAATTTGGCGTGGCAACAATCAACATCGTTTGTGAAGAGTGCGCATGTGCGTAAAATGCGGTTTCGGGAAACATTCGTGACTAAGTTGGTTAGTTTCTCCACCATGTATTTGTATGGTAGTTAACCAGAGAGTTACATCGTTGTACCGGAAACACACCCCTGTTTAGTTACAGTCTCTATGAAGCCCCTGAAAAGCACAATGAGCTCTGATTGGTCGGCTGGATTGTTGTGTTGTGATTGGACCGGTCTCTTGGCGTGGCGACAACACTACGCAATCAGCCTCATCCCCTTTATTTGGTTATGCCTTGGGCAGGAACAAATGAGTAAGATTGTGACGTGTACATTCCTAGAAGAAAATCAAGATTACAACCTAGGTGTTTCAGGGAGTTTAGAAACAATGCTTACTGATATAGAGAATAACTCCCTTTGGAGTGAGTTTGTGCTTTTTAACTTTGCAGACATTTTTCATGTGCAAACAGCAACATGTTGCAGTTAAAAATGCAAAAAAGCTAAATACGTCCTGTAATAGTAACAAGTTACATGTAACTGCATTACATAATTTAATTACACAATTTAAATGTAATCCGTTATCCATTTTTTTTATTAAATGTTCTTGTGGAAATGTTAACGATTACATCTAAATATATCTTCTGTAAAAAGCTAGGATATGTTGAATAATATTCATTTGTTGCTTTGCCTGTTTTTGATGTGGATGACACCACCCGTAAAGGCCATTCACTGAAGCAATGCTATTCTGATGCTTTTGATTGGTTCTCGTTTAAATTTGCAGCGCACCACGTCTGCCAATTACATCAATCCACGTTTCCGCTGAAAGTTTAGGCTACAACCTGTCTGAGAGTTGCCACCATGGTGAGTGTCATTTCATCCAGAAATAAGAAAAGGCCGCAAATATAACAGTCCAGTGCAAAATATGTTTGCACTATGAAAATGCTACGTCGGAGGTTTCAGTGTCGAACCTGAGGAAGCATCTGCAGGTTTGTAACTTAGTCTGGATAAAGGCAGGGTAGGTAGGATTTTTCTAAAAAAAAAAAAACATTCCAAATTTGTTTAAACTGTCTTTATATACCAATACATAATTAAAATGTACTGTAAGTACTCTGAAAAAGAGAGTATAAAAATTGAGTGTCTGTAGACCTTTTAATCTGCTATAAACACAGCTCATTATTTCCATTCACTCCCACCCCCTCCCTTCTGGGCTCCTTCCAAAGCCACGCCCCCAAAAAACATGAACGCGCGACGCGAAACGCTCAGTCTCAGCTGGAAGACGCATTTATTTACTGAGACGAGTGGAGAGGAAGGAGCGCAGTGCATGCAGTGACATCATGTCAGAATCACATGTAATAAAATACCTAACTTTACACTATAAATATAAACAAATAAGATGGCTTTTAGTACTCACTATTAAGCTAGCATATCGATACTGGTAAAGTTTAAAATATATTTTGTTTGATTCGGTAACGAGCTATATTTAGGCTATAGGTAACGAGCTATATTTATAAGGCAAAGCTAAAAACAGGTTGCATTGATGCGTGTTTTTCCATTACCATCAGTTACACTGTGATGAAGGTGAAATTTCGTGTAAGATTCATAACATATACGGTGTTTTGCATGTAAGAGTTTCCATGATGAAAACATTGTTGACTCTGATGAGGACTAACGTTACACTCCGGAGACAAGTACCGCATCGTCGGTTCGAGGACAGGTCCGGGGTCGAGGGCGAAGCAGAGGAGGTCGTTCAAGAGCGCGGGCAACCAGGGTCCGAGGAAGTAGTTTTTGCCTTGTTTGCCTTCGCTGACTGCATATGCAGGTGCTTTGAATTTTGAATGCTATTTCTCTGCCATAATTTTACTCTTCGTAGGTTCCGCGCCTCTCTTGTACTCCTCAAATCAAACGGGTGCGCGCGCATATGGGCAGATCTTGTAGCAACAGGTGTGGTAGCCATGGTTGCGAGAGTGAGTGACAGTCGCCCAAACCAATCAATTGTTTCGTCCCGAATGGAAATAATGAGCTGTGTTTATTGCAGATTAAAAGGTCTACATTCACTCGATTTTTATACTCTCTTTTTCAGAGCACTTACATTTTAATTATGTATTGGTATATAAAGACAGTTTAAACAAATTTGAAAAAAAGTTTTTTATAAAAATCCTACCAACCCTACCTTTAAGTGTAAGCAGTCATTAAATAAAGTAGGAAAGGCATTGCCTACTCCCACCTGCCACACCATGCTAATGTGTATTTAAGACGTGTTTTAGCTCTGTATTGTTTGGTGCATGTCCAGTAGTTTATTTAACAACGTTAACTCCATTCATAACAAATTAACTAGTAGTACTATAGCTAGTTAAAGAAGTCTTTACCAGCCACACTTCTATTTACTACAGATTGGGCAATCAATTTAAGATCATTATGCAAATGAATAGCACTTTTCATCTTTGGCAGTATACTCGCCTAGGCCAAAGTCTCTTCAAAATATAATTCTCAGAAACTTTAACAATGAAAGCTCAATGCAAAACATAAGTTGTCAGTCAACTGCATGGTATAATGCACATTTGAATTCTATAGCTGTTACTGCAAAACATCCATTCATAACAATAAACCAGAAAGCTAATGATTCTTCACATAAGGCATTAATATTTCTCTAGACATGAACTGGTAAGAGTTTAACACTGCATGAATATGTCTTCAAAGATAAACGTTCCGTTTTAAAACTCCCGCAGGTATTCATTAAAATATTATAATTGCTACTGCCTTAGACTTGCGTTGTTTGTAGTTCTTTGCTTCTCTGATTTGCTTTATTGCTTTTTTTCTTTTCTTTTTTTCTTTTTTTGTTAAAAAAAAAAAAAAAAAAACGATTTATTTGTTGCTCTTTTAGAGAAAGCTTCAGCACAAACATCTGTCACATGGGCTCTCATGAGCAGCGTACCTGGCTCACTGCTGACCAAATGCCAATCAAAATACTCTCTAGAATGTTCATGAGGAAGGGGAGATAATCAATAATAGTGAAAATGTTCAACAGCCCTTTTGTAGCCAAGACTTTAAGGTACGTGTTCAGATATTGACTTAATAAAATATACCCACTCTAAGAAATATTCACTGGAGTACAAAGTGTGACGACAATATTAAAACTGCTACCAGTGGTGTATTTTGTTCTGTTCTAGTTTAAAACCTGTTCAGAACAGTCTGAACTTTCGTGATGTTCAATATGGAGAAACTTTTTCAGAAAGACATTCTGAATGGCAAATATATGTATCAATGAAATGGAAAAGGCAGCCTTGGTCTGCATGGCAGAATTTCATTATTATCAAAGATAAACAAAAATCGAGTATCATCAGAACAAAAGTTTAAAGTAGTAAAGTAAATTACCGGTATGACGTGCTGTGTGAACGCGGAATGAAGATTACCGGTATGATGTAAGAAGTCTGCTTTGTCCCATCATAAAGTTCTTATGGAGATGACGTGATTACTCTGTGCTGTTGACAGTAAGCTTTTTTAATAGTTTTTCTATGTAAATGTGCACTAGATGATCATCTTTGACTGTTGCGCCACGTCTTGCAGCTTTTTCAACGTGTCGCATTTGAGACCCAGCCTTCTATTCCATTCATCAGCATTGCAGCACTCCAATTGGATGCTATTATACGCGTCTTTTGTTTTTAAGAGCAAAAACATGTTCTGTTTGATCATCCCATATGCCTTTCAATTAGACTATGAAGACAACGGTGCAGCGTTTAAAGATAATTTCCGATGACTGACATCACAGAATTTACCGGTATTTTGGTGCTGATGTGTAAATGGTCTCTTATCGGTAAAAAGCCAGAATGCCGTTGCTTGTGTGAACAGCACATGTGTGTATTTACCGGTAATTTACCCGGATTGCTGTGTGAAAGGGGCAACTAAATCAGAATACGCGATTTTGACTCCTAAAATCTTGTAGTGTCGTGGACAATAAACGTCAGACTACACTTTGCTTCCTGACCAATCATCGCTTTCCGTCTTCAACAACGTGTGCATGTGATGTCATCAAGAGGGCAGAACTAGCGAATGACTTCCGGAAACGAAGCTGCATGTTTTGTCTTCAGAAAAGAAAAAAAAAGAAAGAAAACCCAACCATGGACACGGTCCTGACTTGCTCGAAGAGGACAGAATGGGCTGTCAATCCTCTAAAGAGAACTTGAGGTAAAATATCATTTTTTATATTTGAGATTTATATTACGTCTGTGTGTACGTTAAAAAAGTTAGTTTGGATTAAGAATTTGACTTTCCAAACTTTTTTTTTTTCCACTGTAGGACAGTGACAGGAAAGGTTTCCATGACATGCTCAGGATGGATGTGGAGGATTTCAGCTACGTGCTTGGCAAAGTTACACCATTCATTCAAAAAGGGACACAAAATTGAGAAGAGCTATCAGTGCAAGAATGCAGCTGTCACTAACGCTACGGTTACTTGCTACCGGTAAAACTAATAAAAATAAAATAAAAAAATCATACAGTGTATTATGCATGCTCTCCTCCATAGGAGAGACGTTTAGATCTCTGAGCTGCCAATATCGGCCGTATGGTGCTATCAGTGAAATGGAGTAATGGAGACTAAAACCTTGTATGACGTCTTAAAGGATGATGATTTAAAGGCAAGTCATTTGATGTAAATAACACAACAGTGGGTGGACACAGAGAAGCTTTTACAGGAGATGTCCCAAAACCAAGTGTTTTTTTTTTACCAGAGACTCAGTAGATAATGGACATGTTTCTAAATTATAACCATTGGGAGTCTTTACTAACATTATAAGCGGACTTCAGACTCCTACAACAGAGGCAGAGTGGAGAGAGGTGGCAATGGGATTTCAAAACAAGTGGCAAATTCCTAATTGCCATAGATGGAAAGCACATCTACATAAGAACTTACCACAACTACAAGTCAAGATTTTATGTTGTACTCTTGGCAGTAGTCGATGCCGACTACGAATTTATGTATGCCAATGTTGGTGTACAAGAAGAGTTTCTGATGGAGGAATATTTGGCCAATCAGACCTCTGAGCTGCCATGGACAGAGATCTACTGAATGTCCTCCTCCAGAGCCACTACCAGGCAGTAACATAACTTTGCCTTACGCACTTGTTGGTGATGAAGCATTCCCTCTCCGAATCGGCCTGATGAAGCCATACTCCTTCCGAAATCTGGACCATGGGTAACATATATTTATATATGGGTAACTTGTTTAACTACAGGCTGTCAAGGGCAAGGTGTACAATTGAAAACGCATTTGGAATTTTGGCCAGTAGACTCTTGTGTTTTTCACTCCAACATTGCCCTAGAGCCTGACAAAGTGACAACAGTAACACTAGCTGCACTCTGTGCGCATAACTTTCTCAGGGAGAAGGCATCAGATGTGTACCTTCAGCCTTGCATATGTAGAAGATGAAAATCACAACATAGTTCCTGGAGCTTGGAGACGGAATGGAGAACTCCCCACTGCTGCGTTCAGTAAGCAGTGCACGGAATGCCAAGACCGCCGCCAAAAATCGAGACAATTTGAAGGCATATTTTCTTTCACCTGCTAGATCTGTTTCCTGGCAGGAAAATATGATTTAAACATGGACACCAACTGATAAATCTGTTCATATAGATTATTTAGCAAGACATAAAGGATTTCCTGTTGCATTCTTTTTTTAACAATGCACAAATGTTAGCACAAAATACAACCAACAGAACATTTAGAACTGAATGTTACTGTAAACTAACATCTTAAAGACTTAATTATATGTGTAATTAAAACATAGCAGAATGTGAAATGGTCAAATGTAATACTATTTGTGTTTTAAAAATGCACAATATGTTTTCTTAGTAGGCTAATGCTAATCTGACCTCATTTTCATGTGCATCATATAACATCATAAGGATGTTGTGACACAGTCTCATTTTGGTCAATGGGTATTTGATTAGCTTCATCTTAGTTACAACCTGTTTGCCAAATGTTTGTTCTACATTCTTACTGGCATCTACAAGAGTTTCAGACACATTTTGTCTAATGGTTACTTTCTCCATTTCAAGTTCATCTGATGATTTGTCTCTTGACTTTTGCTTGGGGTTGTAATGTGCTCTTTCAGGATTATTGATTGTGACCTGACAATGCTGGTGGGATAATGAAGTTTCAAGTGAGGTTTGTGGAGTTGATGGTCTAGATGTGTGGTGGGAGGTGGAGGACTCGGACACATTCTCCTCTGTCTCCTGGTCTTCTCCACTCTCATCTGATGAGTGCCAAGTCATCCAACTACGATAAAACAAGTCGTATGAAATATCAGGCATAACGAATATGGCACAATAAATGTTTGAAAGCAAATACTATGGAAAGCTCACACATTTATTTAAAAGTTGGAGAGAACTATAACAACCAACTTATACCCGGTGGACAACAAAAGGTTGTAGAAGTGCAGGTTATTCAATTTCATGATGAAGAACCACAAGGTCATGTGACCGTTTCCGCAATAGAGATGAGTTTTGTGGTTTTTGGCAGAGTATCTGAGGCACAAGCTGTAAAGGCACAGCACTATTTTGGATATGAGGGCGAGGAGCAGCAGCTAGTTTGCATTTAAAGATACATGCACAAAAACAGCATGTGTTTGCTTCCTCTAAAAAATGGCATTTACAATATGGTATAATAAATGATCTGTGGGGTATTTTGAGCTAAAACTTTCGCATTCTGAGGACACCCGAGACTTATATTACATCTTGTAAAAAGGGGTATAATAGGTCCCCTTTAAAGCACTTTTCAAAGAGGATCTGAATAACACAACATAACTACACAAAATGAACATCAAAACAGCAAACATGGAAAGACAGTCAGACACTTCAGTTCAGACATATTGAGCTGTTGACGGTATGGTTAGAAATCGTTTTAACATTAAACAGATTTGTTACTGTTAACCCTTAAACACATACTTCGGGTCTTTAGTGACAATACATCTGGGAAATCATTCACTACCCTCTTCATTCATTTTTTTTATGTTAGACACCTTAGAATCCCTTAATTCATTATAAGCAACAAATCATAAAAAATGCATGTTTTCCCATACAATTTTTTTGTAAAATAAGTGTATAGAGTCGTTAACGAACAGTGTGTAACAGTGCAAGTATATTTTTTCTGCACAACAATATTTGAATCTTTGATGACTGAATAAGTGGAATTCACCTTTATTCCACAAGGCGGCAATGTCCAATACACAATGATGAAGTGACGTTTCACTCAGTTATCGCAGGCAGAAAACAAAAGAATAGGAAGTATCATCAGCAAAACTTGAAATGGCTCAGTGATTTACTGCAAAGCAATCAAATATTAGTGTCACTGTCACTTGGTGGATCTGGTGAAGAAGCTGTCAGCGATAAAAAAATATATATTTTGAAGATGTTGAAAATGACAGTTTTGAGAATATGATTGAGATCGCGAATTTAGCCAGATGCTGAATGTACTGGGAAATGAGCTCTGATGAGGACAGTGATGATGGTATAAAACATCTACTCAAACTAACCCTTCCAAGCTCCAAAAGGTAACAAAATATGCTCCCTTTTATTCTTCTGTAATTGTTACTCTAATATCAGGAGAGTTTTATATCATCTCGACAGGTATCCGTGCTAGATATAGATCCGGGTCGCTAAAGACACGAATTGTGATAATACTTGGCGAAACATTCATGCATTTAAGGGTTAATAACTGACAGGCCACTATAGAACTCAGTGTTATGTGAGAGAAGCCTCTCAACAGGCAGGTCTCAGAGCTGGGGACAACATGATTGAAAGGTCCATGTGGCAACTTCATTAATTTAATCATTGCAATTTCATGGGAGACAGTGGGAGTACTTAATTTAGTTGTAAATGTGTGCGAGTCCATTACATTTTTGTCTCTCAACCCACTTTGGGACACTTTGAGCATTAGCAACATTCAGAATCACATTCAACAACATGCTTAAGATCAATTAGAGATGATTGAGATATCACACAGTCAGATGCAAATACTCACATGTAAACAGTGAGACTTGCGTAAATTATTTTGTTGGTGTAATTAATCTCACTGCCGTGATAATTTAGCTGGTGTTCTCATTAGGCTTGAATAAAGGGCTTGGCTTTCGTCAGATAACTCGGTCACTGCCATGCATTAGCTAATTGTTACTGAATAGAGATATATTTTTTGATGTTCTTAATCTGAGTCTTTACAATTCTAAATTTAAGAGGGGAAAAGGTATTAGGTCCAATCCATTTCCTTAAAGTATCCAGTAGCCTAATAAAAAAGCTAAATTTTTGATCAAACAGAAAGATGGCGCTTCCCTTTGTGGGACATCGCGGAGCTCTCAGATTCAAGTTTTTTGTAGTATTTACTGTTATCGTTTGTTTTTGTTCATCATGTTGAACAAAACATGTGACTCTGATACAGCTAAGAGAACACAGTCAAAATTGACAAATTGACCAGAGTACGCTGATAACTACTTTGTGATGTCTGTGCGATGCCAGGCCAGGCCTGAGCAGGGGCTTTCCTGACAACCAAAGCCCAAATAGAAACGCGGCAGGTGGGGAGGAGCCGAGTTGGGGCTCCGTCAATTGGTTAACAGAGAAGACTAATGCTCCCAATCATACTGTTTGCAAACATTCAGTCTTTGGTAAATAAAGTGGACAAACTGCACATTCGGATATCTACACAGTGAAACAGTCAACATTGCTCCATGCTGGTGTGTAAAGACAGTAAGGTTATTTTTCAGTTTTGTTCTGAGGTGGTGGAATATTTAACTTTAAATTTGTACGACCCTGTCCATCAAAATGTCAGACAATGCGAAAGTCTAACTGAAACGCAACATCTGAACCTGCTATATGAAGGTTTATAAGAGTTGCAAAATTATAAAATCAAATTAATTATTTAATTTGCAACACGGTGAGGAAAAGAAAACTCACTGGCTGAAAAAAAGTTAGGCTATTCAGTCATGCTCCATTTTAAATCCAGAAATGAAAGCTATTTAACATTTTTACACACATCAAAACATAAAAAAAAAAAAAAAAAAAAAAAAAAAAAAAAAAAAAAAAAAAAAAAAAGCATACACAATTCAGTATTTCACCCAAAAAATAAAACCTTGATTTCATAATATTTTGACGAAAGTAAAAGAAAATAATAAAATAAAAAGTCAAACTTTATAATATAATCATACAGTGTAATGATTATATTATAATTGATTGCTCACTAGCCGCGTTTCCACTGTCGGGCCAGGGCCGGCCTAGGGCTAACAGCGAGCCGAGCCGGGCCAGTGGCCTCGGGCCTCAAGCACCGGGCTTGCGTTTCCACTGCCGGGCCATTAGCCCTGCAGCGCTGCCCTTAACACGCCTTCCTGGATCAAACGTCATACAACCCCACCCATTTCAGCGGGAATTATGATGTTCATTCAGGCAGGAAGTTAGGAAGTTAGAAAACTTCGATTTTAAGAAGATAGCATGTATTAACTCACCGTCCGCGGCTGCCATAGTGTCCCGACTTGTCTCTCCACTACAGAGGGACGGTGACCCAGCACACCGTCCATCAACTCGAACCATGGAAAGTTCCTTCTCTGGGCACCACTTTTCCATTGTGCGTTTTAATCGCCTTGTACTGCGCCCACAACTTTTCAATTTTTTCCCGAACTTCAGCAGTTCAGCAACGATGTATTTTATAAGGTCCTCGTTTCTGCACACGCCGTCAAATTGACGTTGTACCCTTTCTTCTGCCCAAATGCTCAGAAGAGCTTTGGTATCTTCGACAGACCAGTACACGCGATTCTCCATTTCGAGCAGCGTTTAATTTTCGCGATATAAAAAAGTGAAATGTGCATCTTGCCGCAGACCATAACTTTCCCTAACACCGATAAACTCTGCCTTTTACCTTGACCACGCCTCTAGCCCGAGCTGGCCCAAGGTATTCGATGGGCCAGAAATCCTGGCCGTTGGCCCCGAGTTAGCCCCGATCAAGCCTCGGAAGTGACAGTGGAAACGCGACTGGCCCTGGCACGCACTAGAACGGCCCGGCCCTGGCCCGACAGTGGAAACGCGGCTAATCATATGTAATGATTGCTCCTGTCTGCCTTGCTGCTGATTTGCGTCTGTATGCTCCGTATAGCTTTCTGCTTTGAATCTCTATTTACTATCATTCCTGGTTGTTTATATTGCTAAATATAACTTACTCATCAACATATATTAGATATTGTCTAACATTGCCTATCACATTAATCTGACATCGCTAGCTTTTATCTAAATCGTTATCACTAGCACAACACGCTAGTAACTCGCTAGCCTGTTAACCTGCCATCCGTGCTTGCCGTCTCTTGCGCGCTTTTTTCCATCAAACAACTGTGGTGAGTAGGATCAATCAACAAACACGGTGAGTAATGTCTTCTCCTGTTATTGTCACTTGCACTTCGTGTCACATGTATAGGCCTTCTCTGTCAGCGGTGAGGACTACACATGTGATAAATGCAGGGAGATAGTCAGGCTGACGGAGAAGATTTCAGAACTAAAGACACGCATCCAAACTTTAACGAGGATAGTAAGAATGCAAGGGTTTTAGATACTGCTTTGGATGCAACTAGCTTAGTGAACTCTGTACATTGTTGGTTCCGGCTGAAGGAGAGCCCGTGCAGCAGTGCAACTGGGTGACCGCAAGACGCTGTAGTCGCGGGACAAAACACCGCTCTTCTGTTCCAATTACCATAACAAATTGATTCTCCCCACTCAGTGATACAACCACTGTGAATCCTGTTGAATGTGCCCTAGTTATTGGTGATTCTATTACACGGAACGTGAAAATAGAGACACCAGCCACCATAGTCATATGTTTGCTGGGAGACAGAGCGCCTGACATCAAAGCAAATTTAAAAGTGCTGGCTAATGCTAATCGTAAATTCTCTAAGATTATTATTCACGTCGGCACTAATGATGTTCGACTCCGCCAGTCGGAGATCACTAAAATTAATGTTAAAGAGGTGTGTGAACTCGCAAGTACGATGTCAGGCACTGTAATTTGCTCTGGCCCCCTTCCTGTTTGCAGGAGTGATGAAATACTTAGTAGACTGTCCTCACTCAATGGTTGGCTGTCTAAGTGGTGTCGACAGAATAATATAGGGTTCATAGACAATTAGAAAAGTTTTTGGGGCAGACCTGACCTGTTGAAAAGAGATGATATTCATCCCTCCTGGGACGGTGCCGCTCTTCTCTCTAGTAATATGGCACATAGTCAGAGCTCAAACATGAATTGGGGGCTCAGGTCAGGAAGCAGACAGACTGGCTCACGTCACTTCACTGAGGTCAGATAAATCCCATCACATAGCGACTCTTTCACCTAGATATCATCACATAGAGACTGTGTCTGTTCCCCCGAATTAGGAAATACAAAAAACTCCCAAACCCATTTAAGGGTAAAAATGTTATCGATGTTCAAAAAATAAAAAATAAGATATAATACAGATGAACAAATGATAAAGCTCGGGTTGCTGAATATTCAATCCCTTACTTCAAAAGCACTTATTGTTAATGACATGATTACAGATTATAACCTAGACATTTGTGTCTGACAGAAACCTGGCTAAAACCAGACAATTACATTACTTTAAATGAGTCCACCCCAAAGATTACGTTATAAAAAAACGAGTCACGTCTGAAAGGAAAAGGGGGTGGTGTTGCTGTAATCTATAGTAATATCTTCAGAATTACTGAGAAGTCTAATTTCAAATATAATTATTTTGAAGCAGTAGCGTAGCCAGAAAAGAGACTCTGGGTGTGCATCTGAAAATCTGGGTGTGCCACATTTATTGTCAGATTAGGCCATCCTTAAAAATATTCTTGTTTGCCGTAACCCGACCGACCCTGTCAATTTAGGACCGACCCAATTATTAAATTTTTTCCCCTTTTAGTCCGACCGACTTGCCGGTTGTATTATTTTTTTTACTCTTCAAAAAACGAATGCAAATGCAATAAAATTATATGAATTATATTTTAGTAAGTAATGTGTATATAAATTGCCCATAGGCCTACATACAAACATAGGCTACGTTCTTTATTTTAAATAATTATCACCCTACGTCACACGGCGTCACGCAGGTTCTACTGCGCATGTCGGGACCAAAAGTGGTCAATAAAATACAAAATTAAATATAAACTCAAATATAAAAATGTTTTAAATCGAGCTATTAGTATTATTCTTTCTTATCCGTATCAGTGTAATGATCAGCTGTTAAATGGGTCTTTCTGCAACCACGATGCGCGCGCATCCCGGATATTTACAAACCTATAATTGGACCTGTGTCGCGGTGTGAGAAGGCAGAATCGCGACACACCCCTTCCAACTCCCAGAGTTATCCTTCCCGTCCAGATCCAATGCTATCACATCTTTACATTGCTATTGGGCAGTTCCAGCGTTATGAACGTGACATTTGCAGTCAAAACTTGAAATATAAATTATCAGAAAATGGGTTTAATACTAATATATTGAAACGTATGTTTATACATCCATACTCCCTTAATAAAGGAGTCCAGACATTAGAACAATATCAGTATACACATGCGTTTTATATTTAATATGTTAGTTAGTTTAGTTAGTTTAGAATGTTCAGTGACGTCACAGAACTGCCAGATTCAAACTGCTTTCGCGCGTTGGTGGCGCTGAGCCAGAGACGGATGCGCTCTGCGCTTGTCATATATCACAACTAGTATGTTTTCAACTACATCATGTTTATTTTATGTTTCAGACATTTAAATACACATAAGTACTTGTAAAACAATACATCTGTAGTTTGTAAAATACACACTGATGTCTATGGAAGCAGCAAAAACAATCTATTCAAATGTAATTTGCCGACATGTTTTATTCATATATCAGACACACATAGCGGAACTATAAAGTTTACTCTATTCTTCTCCCAGTTCAACAGCCACTTACTTTCATGTATTTCGGGAGAAACTGTGGAATTCAGGTACTGTAAATCCGGCTGACATGACTCTGAACTGCAGCGCTCATCTCGTTATAGATCAAGATAATTGATAAAGGTTTTTAAACGAAGAATCGGAATATCAGATAGTTGACATGGTAAGCAAGTTTGTGAATGTTTTTAATAAAAAAGGAAAAAGGAAATAAAACGAATAGCGATACATCTGTTAGAATAGTTATTGTGGCTGCGGTGTGTCACGTGACAACCATGACGCGTCGCCATGGAAACAAGGGGTCAGTTAAAATATTTTTGACTTACGCGTGAAAGGGTTGATTTAAACAAAATATATATGCTAGGTAAACAACAATAGCCCAAGTTTAGTAAAACATTTTTTATTGAGACTATAAAAAATAATTCTGCATCCATTTTTAGGTGTGCCAGCTGCCACTGTGGGTGGCACCGGCACACCCTGGCACACCCGTGGCTACGCCCCTGCCCCAAGGTTTTTTTTTCTCCATTAGGTCACCTGATGGAGTTTTAGGACACCATTAGGCCACTTGATGAAGTTTTTCGGTTCCTTTCCACTGTTGCCTTTGGCTTGCTCAGTTGGGGATATTTTGGGGATATTTAATTTTATCAATCAATAAATTCCTGTTGAAACAAACTTTGTTGTATTATTTTAATTTAATACTGTGAAGCTGCTTTGATACAATCTGTATTGTGAAAAGCGCTATACAAATAAACTTGACTTGACTTGACGGTGCTTAATGTAACACTATCTAGTGTAAATGATAAATTGTGCTTTACATTTGTGCTGGTTACTGTATACAGGCCACCAGGGCACCATACAGACTTTATCAAATAATTTGCAGATTTTTTTCTCTGAGTTAATACTGGCTGCTGATAAAGTCGTAATTGTTGGTGATTTTAATATACATATAGATAACGAAAAAGACGCATTGGAATTGGCATTTAGAGACATTCTGAACTCTATTGGAGTTAGACAACACGTGTCAGGACCCACTCATTGTCATAATCATACTTTAGATCTAATATTGTCACATGGAATCAATGTTAATGCCGTTGAAATTCTGCAGCAGAGTGATGACATCTCAGATCATCATCTAGTCGTGTGTATACTCCATTTAGTCAAGGTTGCAAAGCCAACTCCGTGTTACAAATATGTTAGAACTATAACTTCTGCCACTAAAGATTGCTTTATTAATAATATTCCTGATACATGTTTATATATATAAAAATTAAATAAACTAAATGAATAATTTTTTTTAAACAAAAATTAAACATCACTGAACTTTCTTCAGCTGGACTGTTTGCATTATTTTCCTGTATCTCTGTAAAGCATCTTTGAAACAATCGGTATTGTAAAAAGCACTATATAAATAAATGTGACTTGACTTGACTTGTAAAACAATGCAATGACTTATGGTTTCTTTTTTTTTTCTTTTTTTTCTTTTTTTTGGTAGTGAATCCATTCAATCAAGCACATTCTGTCTGTCCGTGGCATATTGTGCATGTATTTGCCGCACATTAATAGTCTGTGCACTGTTGAGTGCTCTTGGGGCAGAAACAAGCCGTTTGATGGAGTGCTAGGGACACACACATGCTGACTGCTGCATCAAGGGACTGGAGTGTCTTTGAGGGCACATGTGCCTGGAGGCCAGATAGACCAGCAAAGACTCGCTGATTGGATGGAAACAGAAGCAAGGAAAAGGATGGCACTTTCTCCATCACAAGGCCATTGTGGACAGATGCCAGATGCTGAGACAAAGACAAACTTGGCTTGCTGTCAGGGAAAGACTGAACTCATCCTACAATGTTGCTCTCCTTCCCAGAAACATTGTCTGCTGACAATAGCACAGGAAGTGAGGATCCGTTAGTGCAGAGGTTACAGGGATGACAACTCCACGGCGACCCTGCAGACAGATGCCTCTCTGTCTTATATTGCGTTTTGCCACATTGTAATTTAACCAAATGACTCTTCAGAGATTGAAAAATGATTGACAGGTGACAAAGCAAATGAAGGAGGAGAACTGCAGCTATAAATTAAAGTAACAAAGATGCCTGTCAAAACAACAGGGGTGGAGAGCGCCAAGATATGCAGAAACAAAGATAGAGATGACAGACACCAGTGGGGTTTGGGGTCTATTCTCTTTCCAAGATTTTTGTGAAAGACAAATATCCAACTGGCATCCTGTACATCACATAACTTGAAAACACCCAATAGGAACATTATGAACAAAGCATTACTGGCAGAACTATTTAAAAAAATAATAATGTTTGATTTTGGAAACAACTAAAACACTCCCTTTCGAACCTCTGCTAAACCAAAAGTTGGATACAACAGCCAACTTCCTCTGGGCTGTTCCTGAGTCCCAGCTCCTCTTTGTTTCTTTTTTAAACACACTCCAGATTGCAAACTAAACGACAATCTAATAAAACGAAGTCACTCAAGTAAAGTTCAAAAAAACCAAAGTCCTCAAATAAAAGAAAAAAAAAAAAAAAAAAAAAGTCAGATCGCTTAATCAAAGTGGCTGATAAAATCTTCGATGCACCTTCAAAAGCAACAGATGTAAAGACACTATCTGAGTACAAAGAAACACAGGCATAAGAAAAGACTCAAAAAACATTTTTGAATAAAGCTAATCATGGACAGACAGCTAAATATTTCAAAAGAGTTACTTTGAACTCAACAGAATTTCAGGAGAAAGAGTTTGAGAACATTATACACAGTGAAGCTGCTTGAAATGCATATTAAAAGAGAGAGGACACATGGCAAAGAAGGTATTTTTAAAGATGAAAAATATAAGCACAAAGGATATGAAGAGCCTGCAGTCTTTTGCATCTTTATTGGTTGATTTTGCTCTGCTTTCATTCAGCTGTGTTGGAAGGGTCGACTCTTTTTCTCAAACACGTGTATAAAAGTTGCATACAGTGTGTTCACAATGAATGCTTTTGCTGGTCTTGACTAATAGATCAGTAGATTAGAAAGCTATTCGTTAGCATTTACAATAATCTCAATAGCTGTTGCTATGGGATCTAAAATCTACACGGTTTGATGAACACAATCTATATGCGATTTGAAAAATGCCATCTTTACTCATGGGAGCTCAGTTCTTGACAATATTTGAGCCAATCACCTGAGCTGTAAATGTCATTGGACTGATGTGCTACTCATCATCCTGAAATATCACATCAAATGAGGAAGAAATGGAAATATAAAAGTCACTTGTAGTAACATTTTTGTAAAATAACGAAGCGGATGACACCGGAAGCCCCACACATTCAAGTTACAAATGGCACCCACTTTTATGTAAAAAAAATAAGGTACTTTTTAAAAAAATTTTTTTTTAAAAAAAAAAAAAAAAAAAAAAAAAAAAACTTCTGTAGTGTTCACTGGCACCAAAGAAATTACAAATGTACATTTTATATTTATATTTAAGATTTTAAATGTTTAATATAGCATAGTTTTTACATTTATTATTTGTTTAATATTATGAAAACATTTTAACTGTACATTTTCCTTGTATATTTTTTCCACTAGGGATGCACGATATATCAGCCATCATATCGGTATCGGCCAATAGCCTATGTTCATTTTTAATGTTATCGTTATCAGCCCAATAAGAAAATCAGGCAGATATATTAAAGCTGATAAATAATGTATTATTTCCTTCAGCTGAGACACTTCAGATGCACACTGTTCTCTATAATGGTTTTGAATTGCTTGAAGTATGATTGGAATCACTTTGAAAAGGAAAATACATTTAAGTGCAGTGCAATTCTGTCATATTTGTCAGGGTTCAGGTTAAGGGATTGCGGCGATGACTTGACTTGACTACACACAGAGGGAACTTTCAACAAAGAGCTGGCAAACACATGGAGAAAAAAATAGGGAGCAAACAAGGCAGGTAATGACCAAGAACGCGGGAAAATGCACCAATAAACAGGTAACAACAGGAGAGCGCATGGCACAAGGAAACCATGTGGAAGCCATGTGCTCACACCAAACATGACAAAAAAGAGCACATGGCCAGCAAACAATCAAACAAAGCACACGCAGTTAAATAAGAACACTCATAAGCTGCATGTTCACACAAAACATAACAACAGGAAAGCATGTGGACAATGAAATCACAAACTGTGTGCTACACAGAATACAATAATAACACATGCAGACAGACCAGCGTACTGCCCGAGCAAACTCGAAACTGCACGCTTACACAACGAGACAGCGCATGAAAACAAGCAAAAGCTCATTCATTGACACAAAGTCAAGACACTACAGGAGCATTAGGGCTCTGTCACAAAACCAAGAATAAACTAGACTGGCAATAGTCTACATAAGATTATAATGAAAACACTACAGTAAAAGAATGTTGGAATTCTTAGATCACCTGTGTTTTAGCACGTTGTTACGGGATAAGACCACACACAACAAACAAAGTACACCTTTATGAATAAAAACTGTTCGCTTGTGCATTCAAAGCCTTTTGCTTTGTGCAATTGTAAGCTGTATTATGTTTGTTGTAAATGATTTAGCTCATATAACGTTTGGTTAAGTTAATTGTCCCAGTAAAGCTTATCAGTTTACCAGCGATCATCTTAGCTTCAGCACATAGAGCTCAAACAGCAATGAACGGCATTAATTATGACTGTGATTGAGACTGTCATATTACGTAACATGATAATGAGAACACTATTGAATTAAAACGTGAATTCTTTGGGTTTAGTTGCCGTGTTTCAGCAGGTTGTTTTGGGAAGAGATCATACATAACAGAAGTTACACATTCTGACTGGCACGTAACTTAATTCAAGTGCATCCTGGTGCCATCACTTTCCCAGGTAAACAGCACACAAGTACACGATCGTCCACATGATGTAAAAGAAAACGGGACTCATTAGACCAGGCAACCTTTTTCCGCTGCTTCATTGTCCAGTACTGACGCTCCTCTGCCCATTTGTAAGTGCTTTTGATGGTGGGGTCATTCATAGGCACTCTGATTGGTCAGAGGCTTTGCATCCCCATACGCAGCACATACATGCCAACCCTCCCGATTTTTCCGGGAGACTCCCGAATTTCAAAGCCCCTCCCGAAAATCTCCCGGACCGACCTTTCTCCCGAATTTCTCCCGATTTCCACCTGGACAACAATATTGCTACACCATCCGTTAAAATGAAGTTAATTCGGCCAGCGCTCATACCTGTATTTACATCCTGTTTTCGGTTGAAGTCCAAAGTAGTCGATTGTCGAGTTCACGCGCGTGATCATAGGTAACTAAACATATGCGCCTGAACTCGACAATCGACTACTTTGGACTTCAACCGAAAACAGGATGTAAACACAGGTATGAGCGCTGGCCGAATTAACTTTATTCATATCTTTCACATCTACTGCAGTCAGTTCACCCGTGTTAACTCTAAAGGAATCACTCACATGACCTGTGCACTTGTAATGTAAACTTGCATTGTAAAAGCAGGTTTAAAATATGTCCCATTGAAGTCAACAGGGTGCAAATTTTAAAAAGAGGATAACACGGTGTAGGCAACACCGATTTTTGTCATTGTTCTCTGTATTGACAGCACTCCAAATTTACAACAAAATGAGTAAATTATCAATGATATTCACTTCATTTGTGATTGGTCATAATGTTTTGGCTCATCAGTGTCTATATGAACATAATAGTTGGAAATTATATAGAGGGTCAAATATAAAATCTGCCATCAATCAAGACTATTATAAATCAGTTTTGCAGTTTCAACAGTGGTATAGCAAGTCAGCCCTGGTCCCATATGCAAAACATTTTTAACGGGCCCCTTCAGTTGAAATCGCGTTCCTTCTGATCCTTATATATATATATATATATAGCATTAAACAACCCAGCACCTCCATATTTATCGAACCTTCTTTGAGTGGATAAACTGGACTTTATGGTCAGCAAGTAAGATAGAAATTACAATGGGACCACAATGAATTTGAGTGGTGACCGCTTATTTGCAGTGGTGGCTCCAAAGCACTGGAATAACTTACTGCTTCGTCTAAGACTAGTTCCCGCGCTTTGTTTTTTTAGTGAAATTTGAAATTTCATCTACTCGCATTAGCATTTAGTCCAAAAGGCTAACTAAATATTAGCTTATTTTGTATAGAAACTTGTCTGTTGTTGATTTTGTGTGTCATGTTATAATGTTATTGTTGATAATTCTGTTTAATGTATGATTGTAGCAAACATTGGTCAACATTGTTGTTTTTAATAGTGCTTTATAAATAAATAAATTAATTAATTTAATTAATTAATTTAAACGAAATGTAATATTTTTTTAGTCCTGACTAATGGGGCCATATACGTATAGGAAACACTCAACTGTTTCACCTAGACATCAATGAAAATAAATGAGTCTATAGTCTCCTGCTGCTTAGATTTGTTTGTTTTTTTCCTGAGAAAAAGACCACAGTAATATCAAATGTGATGATTCCACGGAAAAGTAAACTGGCAAAATATTGTTCCACAAGTACAAAGACAGGCCTTCCAGCTATATACGAGACAGAAAGAGCGAAATATAAGAAAACGAAGTGTGAAAACGAAAGAGGCAGAGATTGGTAGAGTGTTCAAAAACCTAACAACACTGTCCTAAAGGGGCTTAAGGATAAACAAAGAGAGCGAGATGACAGAATGCTGCAAAGTGACAAGGATCATGTCTTGGTGCTTGATTATCCTGTGACTGGTGAACAACTCAAAGGGTGGTGTCACTGATGGAGTCTTTGTTGTGCATGTTTCATCTTCTTGTTCAGAGCTTAGACACGAATGATATCAAAAATATCAGACTCCCCTCAGCCAGACTGATCGACAGACTCATCGCAGCTCACAGTGGGAGATCCGCAAAACCTCACCAAATCACACATCAACATGCTGCTGAACACATTGCATGAAAATTAAAGGGTTGTTCCAAAACATCTAAACTCGTTTCAATAGAGCTGTCCAGTGTCATGTTTTGAGTTTTTTTATTTTTTTATTTAGGGTTTGTTTTTTATCTGTTTTTCTTTTCAGTTCATGTCGGAGTCTCACTAGGCGCGTTTCCATTACAGATTTGCGCAAAACTTTTGCGATTTTTTCAAAATGTCGGCAAAAAAACGATTGTGAAATGATGCCGTTTCCATTAACCGATGTTATGCGACTAAAACTATTTTTTTTCCTCTCGCGGCCGCTCGCGATAAGTAAAATCATTCCAAAAACCATGACAACGGACGTTGGCAGGATTATGTATATCCCAGGCACTGCACTGGCCATTATTATTAATGGAAGGAGATGTATGTGTGTTTTCCAAGCATTAATGGCAACAAGGAACGACCCTTATTATACTTGTGAGCGGCACATATGAGGTGTTTCTGGGTGTTTCTCCCTCATATCTGCTTCGAGGTCTTGATTGTGGCATTTATTTGAGGTTTAGAACCATTATTCCTGTAATTATTTTGCCTTAAATTAATTTAATAAAGAACTCTGAATCGTATTCTTCCAAACATACGATGTCATCTACGTCAGGTGACTGTAAATGCGCAAAAACTGTTTCCATTGCAGGTTTGCGAAATATTTCTTTTTCGAATTGCCTGAAAAACGATCTCATGCGAGCATAAAAACTTTTTTGCGATAAATGGGAGTTTTTGCGAAATTGACGTGTTTCCATTGGGCGTATTTTCAATTCGCAATTTCAATTTGTGCAATTTAAAGGGTAATGGAAACGCGGCTATTGTTAATCTTGTAGTCTGTTCAGGTGTGTCGTGTTAATCATCTCGTTAGCTCCTTTGGTTACCCTCATGCATTTAAGCCCTCAGTTCCAATCTGTTTATTGTCTTGCATTATTGTTGTGTTTGCTCCGAATTATTAAATTCCCAGAGTCTGTTCCAGTGAGGGAAATTCCAGAGCACATTTGCATTTGCATTTTATTTGATCATGATTGGAAATGTTTTTTTTTTTCGACCAGTAAAAACAGATAAAGTGACTAAGTATATGGGTCTTGGAAACTATGCAACTTTTGGCTCCCTAAGAGTTGTGGAAAACAACTGCAAGTTACTTGCAGAGAAACAATGTTTTGGTAATTATGCTTATGGAATTGTGCTTCAACTCCACTATTCTGACTTTTGGCTCTTTGAGGTTAATTTGTTGTAACTTAAAACTACAATGACACATTCACTGCATTTACTAGTAGCTCGACCTTACCTTTATTTAAAAATATGACGTAAATGCAAAGTTGATTAATGTCAAAAAGAAAAAAAAGTTACACAGTGTAGCTTGCACAACAAGTACTGTACTGATTAATTATAAATCGAACAACTCTTTTAGAACCATGAATATGTGTGTCTTTTCAAATGCCTGTGTGAATGTGTTACACAGCATGGTTTGGAAGGTATCTGTTTGTATGCGTGTGTTTACACAGTGTTAAGTGCATAAGTGTTCTCTCTTTGAGCCGAGCACACCAGAGAATGAAGACACTTTCTTTGTTGCTCAAGGCTGTTGTTTGAAAAGGTTTCACATTTAACCATCACATTTAACATTAATGGACACATTGTACAAGGACAACACTGTTGTGCAATATAAAAAAAAAAAAACATGGAAATAAAAAAATAAAAAAATATATGGGAGATTCAAAGGCCTTGTGAAACAACGCATGGAAACAAGACTCCTTTGAAAACTTGTTCATTTGAGAACAACACCTGAACACCAGCTACGTATTTCAGTTTCACTTTATTTTGATGGTCCCTTTAACACAATCTGTTGACTATAAGTAACGTTGCATCTACATGTCTTCCAACTCTCAGAGTGTTAGTAGAGTATTAGTATAGACTGGTAGGGTTAGAATAAGTTGACATGTAGTTGCAAAGTTACTTATACTTAAATGTCCGTTGGGGGACCACCAAAAAAAAAAAGAGTAAGCAGATATAAAGTGGACAGTCTACTAATATTCTAATGAGAATTAGTTGACATGTAATTGCAGTCAACCGAATCAATGTTAAAAAAGGGACCATCAAAATAAAGTGTTACCCGTATTTTCATTCAGATGCATGAACTGTAAATCATTTGAACATTCTTAACATAAGGTTTGCAAAAGAGTCCCATCGTATGCCATTGAATTCATTAAGTTAAACACATGTGCAGCTTGTGAATGAATGCAGACTGTTTGAGACATGTACCTACACAAATTAATCAAAACACTCACAGAACACATTTAAAAAATATATATAGGTGACTTTACTTGGCTTGTTTTTTTTTTTTGTGGTTTTTTTTTTGCCATCTTTGGGTACCATGTAAAAGTTGACTTTACTTGGCTTGTTTTTTTTTTTTGTGGTTTTTTTTTTGCCATCTTTGGGTACCATGTAAAAAGCATGGCACATAGTAATCATTCAACACTTTGGTATTGCCATATCATAAAAGTGTATTTGGAGATTTATTTGCTACTGTTTAAAGATACACCCGTGTATATAAATGTTTGAGTCAAGGCTGCTTTCTCTACATCTTTTCTGGTTTTTAAACATGCAGAAAAAAAATGGTGAGAATGAACTACTGTTTTTTATTCTTAACCGCAACTCTCAACGCTTGAAGGTTACTGCCATTTATGTGGCCGGTGAAATGATCTCATGGCTGGTTGTCACATTGACAATTTTTTAGACATTCCATTACATTCTTTCACACTTTGTTTCTATTGTCTAATGAAGCCTTGAGATTTTCATTTCACCTTTTGTCAAAAAAAAAAAAAAATTTTACTTGCCAGGGGAGCTTAAGGAACTTCTAATCATTCAAGGATGGAGAGTCAGCATGGGTAAAGGGCTGTGATATATTTAATCAACTACATGCTCAGTTGGATAGTTGTGCCGTTCTACATACATTTTTCAGGGTTTGCCCACCATTTACTGTGTGTGAAGGGTGAAAATGGAAAGCAATGCTTCAGTCCTCTCTTTCTATTCATCTGACACACTCTTTTATTCTCTGTGGCGGTGTTTCTGTTTGTGCCAAGAGCTCTATAATACATGGAGATTAATACCTGGAGAAAGCTATCCGTTAGCATTCGCATTCGTCTCAATGGCACTACTTGCAGGACTCTCCCATTTTTGCTCATAGGCGCTCCATGATTATTCATTTATCAATTAATGAGAAACTCAATCATTTCATAATAATGATATACTTTCCCATTTTATCTTATAATAATATGAAACTCTTATGACTTCTGTATGTCTGCCCAATACACACTGTATGTGCCGTTAAAGCAGTCATATAGTTTAAGGATTGCTTAAAAAGACTGAAATCGCATCTTGCAATAGAGATGTTAATGTCAGACTCAGACATGCTTAAATTTCTGCATGATGAACCCGTCACAACTCGAATTGTGTCAAGTTTGGACAGAGCAGCAAAAATCAATAACTTGATTGATGGTGTCTACACTTCACGACAGTTTACAAATAAGTGACTTTTTTCTGTAGCAATTCTTGTGCAATATATTTGGTCATAAAATGGAAATGACATGGATTTGGAAACATCTCTATTTAAAATGAATAAATATATACGTTAGAAAGTTAGATGATTCTGTTCATCTCGAACAATTTATCTGTTTTAGTAGAGCTACTTTTTATTTGCGAGATCAGTATCATACTACATGCAATTGAAGACAATAAGACAACTACAATAAGATTTCTAAATATTATAAGATGGTAAGTCATCATAATGAAAAGGTTTCAGTTTTATGAGATACTACGAGATACTACAAGAAAGTTTCTCATGACCAGATAATTGGTAGCCTGGAAATCCAGACCTAAATCTAAAAGATTAATGGTCTGGCGTCGACTAATGAAAATCGGCCAGCTCGAGGGGCGGCACCAAGCATGCATTTGAAAATCTCACTGCATGCAATTGGATAACACTACGACCAATTACAACATGTTATCGCTTAGCTACCAGCGGAGCTAACTGGTCTGGTAGATTAGCCTCTTACCGTATCCGGTCGGAAAAACAGCAAAAACGCCCTTCTTGCAAAGGAACGGTTCGAGCGCCGTCGTCTGTGCCTCTTTTAGAGAAAAAGTCTAAAGCTTTCATTGTAGCGGCCAAAGCCGTTTCAAACAAATGGTGTTCATCCATAGCCATCTTGCAATGTTTACTAATGACTTCAACATTGCAGCTCTGTCCTCATCTCGCCTCTGGCCCGCCTATATCAGATAACCCGATGTGATTGGTGCAGCTCAGATAGAGGGGCATATTTAATGAGCATTAAAAAGTACTAAAAACAGGTTTATTTGAAAATAAGATTACCACAACAGCAACATGTGCACGATAACGCAAACAAAATAGTGGAACTTTTCTGAAGTTACATTCATATAAAAACATCCGCGCCACGTTTTGACTTTGAAACATACAATGCTCATGTTTATTCAATGATGTCAATGCCTTGCCTTGCCTTGCCTATGGTGAACCAATCTATGGGAAACACTGTTATATAATTTGACCGCTATCAATTATAGTTTAACGTATCCATCTTCACCATCACCCTTAGTAACGCATACAGCTGCCCTCACCACAGTGCAAAAGCGAAAAGCAACCCTCTCAAACAGTGTCGCGCTGCGCCCGTTCCGATCGTTGTTAAAGGGGTCATATGATGGTTCTAAAAAGAACATTATTTTGTGATTTGGTTTAATGCATTTACATGGTTTTAGGTTAAAAAGGGTAATTATTTTACACATACTGTACATTATTGTTGCTCCTCTATTCCCCGCCTTTCTGAATCGCGTCGATTTTTACAAAGCTCATCGTTCTGAAAAGTACGGTGTGCTCTGATTGGCCAGCGAACAAGTGCATTGTGATTGAATGAAGAGTTTTAGAAAGGCGTGGCTGAGCCTTAACTTTTACAAAGAATCTCTCTTTAGGTTTGACACTTTGAGCTTTGTAACTCTGCAGATATTATACATGCACAAACAGCTATAATACACTAAAGAAAAAGGAAAACAAGAAATCGCATCATATGACCCCTTTAAAGGGACATACGGCGGCATTGCGGTATATTAAAAATATACAAATTGTATATCATAACAAAATAAACACAGGTATTCGTTATGAAATGGTATACTGCCCAGCACTAATTCCTCCCATTACCATCATTAAAATTTTGAAGTGTGAATTGTGCCACAGTAGACCTTCTGTTGGCTCAGACGGGATAGTCTTAGGGTGTATTCACACCTGTTGTGTTAGGTTCGTTTCCCCCCTTGGTGAAGATCTTTTGGGCAGGTGTGAATACAGCAATCGTACTCGAGTGCGGACCAAGCAACTGTACCGAGACCCAGCTGAAGAGGTGGTCTTGGTCCAGTTCCAAACGAATCCTGGTACGGTTCGTTTCTGTCCAATGAATGGATGACCTTAGCACACGTGTAGTTTTGTTTAGAAATGTTGGTTCACTTGCAAAAAGGGCAGTGTGAAAGCGAACCACACCAAACAAAAAAATATCAACATTGTATTTGGTCCAAATCAAAGCAAGTGAACTAGCGTACTTTCCTGGTGTGAATACACCCTTAGTTGCCCTCGTGCATTGATGTACCTTAAGTGCCCAACACCCTGACGCTGGTTTGTTCCTCCTCGGACCACTGTTGGTAAATTTCACCACTGCTGACCGGGATCATCCCACAAGCCTTGCAGTTTCAGAGATACTCTCACCAGTCACCCTTGCCATAACAATTTATCCCTCAGATCTTTATTCCTGCCCATTTCTCCTGTATCCAACATGTTGATTATGTGAAATGGTTGTTTTCTTACCATCTAATCTGCCCAGACCTTAATATGTGGCCTTGTTAGGGGATGATCAATGATATTCGCTTCACCTGTGACTGGTCAATGTTTTGACTCACCGGTGTATATTTTTGTGCAATTTTTGCTGGCCCATGTTTGGATATACTGGTATCTGAGCTTGTGGATGTTTGCTTCAGTTACACACCTTTTTCATTGTGTGTGTTTAGGACTACATTTAACTAATTAATCTCACATTGTGTTCATTTGTGCGGGCTGTTTCTAACTTTGCAACACAGAGAGGTAGTGGTCTCAGCATCCGCATTGCTGCTATCAGACATAATGGATGTAGTGATGTGCTAATGGGAGAAAATATTGCCGGGAATAATTCATTTGCAAAAACTTAATTGCTATATTAAGGGTGCGTGGTCCCCGCTGGCAAGTGCATTGGCCCTGATAAGAGATTTTTCATTAAGTTCACTTGTTTACAATGCAATCAATTTAGTCAGCCTATTGTCATGTGGGTGTGGGAATGGAAAGAGGTGGCTGCAATTGCTAGTGTGGACATTGCTTACTGGGCTCACAAATTGTGGAAAGATCAAATTTAATGTAGACCCAGGATACGAGGATGTGTTTGTTTGCTGGTTTTTACAGTAAATTATTTTGATTTCATGGTGTACTTGTGTTTGTGTGTGCATGCACGCTGTAAGGTCCAAAAGTCTGAGACCACAAATGAAAATGCTTCTGTTTGACATCATTTAATCATCCTTATGTTGTTCCAAACATAAATTACTTTCTTCTGGGCAACACAAAAGGTGACATTTAGCACAATGTTCATGCAGCAGTTTTCCAAAGAGCTGTTAAGGTCTTAAAATGAGAAATAGGGGTGACCGGGGGCAAACTAATGCAGGGCTGGTTGTAACACACATGATTTAAAACTTTCCACACATGCCGCATGACGAAACTTAGTGTATTTACTAGTTGCCATATCAACACTATAGAGAAAAAATGGTGGCAAAAAAATAAATAAAAAAACCTTTGAAAGATATTTGACCATTTAACCATAGCAAAAGTAAATTTCTTACTGAAGTTAATATTTCATCTCTGTTTTTTATGTTTATTTAAAATTAGACAAATCTGATATTATTTTAATCGTATATCCGTTATTTAACAGCTGAGATAGTTATTTAATGCTGATCTAACCAGCAGAACACACTACTAGCCGGGTTTAAATCCTATTTGCACAGGTGGGCATGTTGTAAAACTGCGTTACAATGTGCCCCTTTTAAAACTGCACTATTCTATTCTATTCTATAATTTTATGAATTCTATTGAGAAACCATGAGAAAAAGGTGAATGTTCTTTTCTCAATGTTCAGAAATTATGAATTATTATTATGTTGTGAACTATGCTGTATAGCTGTGTTTTGAAAAATACCATTATTTTATATGAAAAAGTTAATAATTGTATTTTGTTGAGAAAATATTTTAGTTTGTCTTGTATAATTTTTTGATTAGATCAGACAACATTTTAAGCTGTCATGGTCATGTTACAATGTGCCCCTCACTAGGGATGTGCGATATATTATTGTTTGCGATATACCGGTAAAAATTCTCCTCACGATAAGAATTAATCTTCCCGCGATAATAACGATAAAGCCTAGTTGATGAGGTACTTCTGTTTGGAACCCATACGTAGCTCACGTGCAGAGCGAAAACAAGTATGGCGGAAGGCGGACGTGAAGCTGAGGCGGAGTTTACCGCTAAACGAGGAACTACAATCTGGAACTGGTACAAATACGTTCCTGCGGCTATAAAAGTAGCCTATCACATTAGGCTATACTGTGACTCTATACATAACCATGAATCAACAGTATCCACTAAGCGTGTCACGATTTCGATTTTAAATCGAAATCGATGAAATTAATGCTCAATCTCGATTATCGAATAAAAAAATGGAACGTCGATGCTGCCCGCCCCATATGTCACGTCAGCTCGGCATGCCTGTAATAGGTAAAACTCCTTTTCTCGAGAATATTGAAGCCTTTATTTTAAAACGCATTGCAGCTGCACAGCGAGAGCATCATAGCTCGTCTGAGCGAGCAGATTGGCTGTGCTGCGGCAACTGCACGAACCTATGGCGAGTAGGAGCGGTTGGCGCCCTGCCAACCTCGAGCGCGCCAATTTGGACGGGGCTGAAGTGTATAAATTCAGAGAAAACTCGCCAAAGGACTTTAGGTTTAAATCGACTGAAGCGAAGTACCTGATATGAGCGAAATAGCACGGCAAGGCAACGCAGTACTCATTCCCTTATCTCTAAGGGAACCGAGGTTACGCAAGTAACCAAGTACGTTCCCTTACGAGAACATTCTCTTGTACTGCGTTGCAAACGCTATGGGAACCCAATTTAAAACGCCGTGCTATTCGCCTGTGACTGCTCTGAGGAGTCCAGGGAGCCCCGGGATAGGTAATAAGTTATATTGTTTAAGTTTCCAATTGACTGAAGATGTAAGTTATTGTTACATTATGTTGTTAATAAACGTTTTAAATTTGACAATGTGTGTGGTACATTGCGAACAAAGGTCAGATATTATTATATTGCATAAAAGCCTAAAAATGGCATAGCTTGTGCTTTCAAAAAAAAAAAATTTAAATCGACAATCGAATCGAACCGTGACTTTAGAATCGAAAATGTAATCGAATCGAGGATTTGGAGAATCGTGACACCCTTAGTATCCACATTACTCCAGCATTTATAACTGTATAAACTTTGTCATACTGCTATTTTATCATCATTTAATTAATTATTTTAATCACAGTTTTAACCCAATATGAATATCAATATGAAATAATAAATCCAATTTATTATCTAGCCAAGTTAATAAAAGCATTTTAACACTAAGTTCTCTTTTAAACCAAATGGCTAAAAAGGACTGGACTAGATTAACTTTTAACACATGAGTGGGGTGATTCACACAGGTGCTTTTAAACAAGCCTTACCCCCACACAAGGCTAATTCATGTAGCCTACTTAAACATCGATTCAGTTCATCATCCGTCACTCTCACATTTTCGTCTCAACCATGGTATTTTTAAGCACTTATTACTCATTTTTGCTCACGCTGAAAGTTACGATCTTTTACCAGGATTATAACATTATAGTCCGCCCGCCATTTTAGGAGCTAATACTCTCAATCACCGTCAAGTTCAACGTCTCTTAATATCTCAGGCACGAACTAGTTCTATAAAAATATATAATAGGCCTACGTGCATTGCAAGAGGATTAATTATCGTCAGCTTACCTGTAAGAAATATGATAAACACGGTAACACTCTCTGTAGCGTGTACCTGACCTCACACATCACTTACTGAACGCGAGCTATTTCCACTCTAGTAGCGTCAGTGACCAATCATTGGTGCCCTCTACTGGTGACGCTGAGTTTAACAAGAAAAATAGTCTTATTTTCTTAGTAAAAAGATTCCTTATTTTCATTACCCAGTTCATAATTTTTAAGGGTGGCACTATTTTTTTTAAGCTGTCAATTAACACTCAGGTCTATAGCCTACATGTAATTTATTATTTATTTTATTTCATTACTATTTATTTTTTATTATCACCTTCATTCATCAATAGATAAAGATCATTGTCCATATTCACCCATATATTGAACAAAGACAAAACTTTCCTTGGGGTGTACATGCTTTTTCACAGCACAGTTCTTTTTTTCTTCTTCTTTTTTTCGTGATAAATTGTGGTAGCCTACCATCATAACATTTTGAGTGAAAAGATAAAATTGTAAAAATTGATTTAATATATTAAGCTGAACTGGAAAATAATGTCAATTATAATGTAATAATGTTTAATATCTTCATTTTGCTTTAATGGCAGCAGCATTTGAGATCCTGATCATGTTATGATTTGAGATCTGTCTAAAGAGCATCTTGCAATGGAAGCAGAAAACTTGACTGACTACATAGTCATATGATTATTGTCACAAATGTGCTTATTTAGTACCTAGTTAAAATTATCCCCCCCTCACACACACTAAATTTATCCAGAAACGTGCAGCTCTAATTTAACGTTTACTTGGCACATGTAAAGATAGACTACACTGTTTCCAAAGTAGACTCAACCAATGGTATTTCCAAATGAATCTCCAAGTTTAAGCATTCGCTGGATAAATATGCCCTTAAGTGTTTGTAGTGCAGTTTCTGAGATGTGTCCCTGAAGACCTGTCTAGTGTTATCTTGGTGCCAGCCAGCTTTTACAAGAATGAAGTGGGGCTGATTTGGGTGTAGGTTATGTGTGAATTTACCTGTAATGTCTTCCAATTGATCCAAAATCTATTACAATACTAACTAATTCTGAAAATGTGAATTTTTTCTTCAGGGTTATGTGAAGTCAGCCAGCCATTATCACAAAAGAATCCCTGACACAGCAGTTGAGACCATGATGCAAATCTTAAAGGCATTTAATTTGCTGTATAATGTAATTTGAATTTATTTATTTTCTGTGGTTCAGATATAAATATATGTGAGTTTAATAATAACAATAATAATAATATTTATATATATATATATATATATATATTTTATATATATATATATATATATATAATTTGTTTAGTAAACATTTCTGCCAGCCCAGGCTCATTAGAAAAAAGTACCTGTGGCAAAGTTTTTGCAAAACGCGAAATACGTTGCGTTGTGCATGTTTTGCGACATTTTTAAAGTGAAACGTCCAGTGAGTGTCGCTAAAAGCGTGTTTAGTTGTTGTTTTTTTTGGGAAAGGATTAACGTGAATATGGCTACGTTTTATTACGTTGGAGTGTCACCACAGTTCTGAATTGAAATGTCCGGTGAGTGGCGCCAAAAGCTTAAAGCGATAGTTCACCCAAAAATGAAAATTAGCTCATGATTTACTCACCCTCTCAAGTCATCCTAGGTGTATATGACATTCTTCTTTCAGGCGAATACAATAGAGTTATATAAAAAAAAATATCCTGGCTCTTCCAAGCTTTATAATGGCAGTGATGGTCGTTTCTGTTTTGAAGTCCATAAAAGTGCATCTATCCATCATAAAAGTGCAACTATCCATCATAAAAGTGCAACTATCCATCATAAAAGTGCAACTATCCATCATAAAAGTGCATATCTATCCATCATAAAAGTGCATCCATCCATCATAAAAGTGCTCCACATGGCTCCGGGGAGTTAATAAAGGCCTTCTGAAGCGAAGCGATGTGTTTCTGGAAGAAAAAATATTTATATTTACCACGTTATAAAGTAAAATGTTAGTTACCGGCCAAACGGCCATATGCAGTCTACTTGCGTCTCCAATTGTATTTGTCTGAAAGAAGAATATCATATATTCCTAGGATGACTTCAGGGTGAGTAAATCATGGGCTAATTTTCATTTTTGGGTGAACTATCCCTTTAATGCTCCTTTTTAAAATACCGTACACCCAGAGCCGTTGCATAGACTGTGCGAACTGTGCAACCGCACAGGGCCTCGCGCCAATAGGGGGCCTCGCAATCCTGCTGTTTTTTTTTGTTTGTTTTGTTTTTTTCACCACTTTTTAAAACATCTCGCGTGTGAATGTAACAATTCTACAAATAAATAAAACATATCCAGTTAACTGGCAGAGCATTCATTTCGTTCGTTTTTTTTTAAATAAGAGAAGATCTAGCGCTGAAATGTGTTTTTTAAATCAAGTAATCAAAGTGCTCGTTGCCGCTGCGATCAGTGGCGCGGATGCAGTCTTTTCTCGTGTGGCTTAATTGCACACACAACGCACTGTCTTCATTTGGACGCGCGCTTCAATCCGTTGTGGATACTCTAAAATAATGCACACAAATGCGTCCCTGCTTGATATACAACCACTGATTAACATAATCGGTTTTGATGAGAAGAAAAAAAAACTAACGTTTACGAGAAAAATAAAACCATATGAGAGCGGATTCGAACCCAGATTCTCTGACACACTTGACGAAAGTTCTGCACTGGACCATTAGGATACACGTTGGTAAAGAAGGCGGATTCTCGATCAAAATCTCGAGCTGACTTGATGTAAAACCACTCGTGGTTGCAAAGTTGATTTTTTTTCCCCCTCTGAAATAAATAGCAAAAAGTCATAGCTGAGACTATGTGCATGATTATGCTGTATTATTCTACTTGATAAACACGTATTGCAGCAAGATTATGCGTGCAAAAGAATTAGAACAGCTACGTCCGTGTGACTGTAATTCATACGCAATTGAGCATACACATCAAAGAGCAGGGCCTCGCATTTCAAGTTCGCACAGGGCCTCGCACCCCACCTGCGACGGCACTGCGTACACCTACACTAAACCCTAAACCTACCTGATAATGTTTACAAAAGCAAATGTGACATAAAAACACAATCATAACAATGGCATTTTAGCTTGTTTTTGAACTCTTGTCTTTGAGCTCTTTTATCGTGAATCGTCTTTCATGGGATTTTTACCCGAGCTCTCCTTATCACAAATACAGTTATGTACCAGCTAATCTACCGAACAAGTACATCAGTAAAACCGAACATATGGAGCTGCTTAATGATGCAAACTCCAAAATATATTCATTTACAAATATTGGTAAAAAGTGTTTTGAGGTCGTAACATAATTGTGCAAGGAGCCGCGTGAGAACAAGTCTTTATTAATATAATATGCCTCTGTAATCAGAATTGTGTGTGAAAACGATTGCTGTTTTACTACCTCTAGTGTTAATTTATGTTGGAAACTGCAGTGATATGTATGTATTCAACGCAAAAATGATGCCAGAGGTATTTTTCCAATGAGCCTTTGTTGATTTCTGCACATGACCTTGTTGCCAGTGTTCACAGGCAGCTGAAGCTGGTCTTTTTCTTTGTCTGTTTTTCTTTCTGACTGTGGATTATTGCCATAGAGTGTCATTGTGAAAACACACATCCAAGTAAACAGATTCTGTTCTGTGACTTCAAGCACTAGCTTTCACTCTCTCACTGTCACACACACAAAGAAAAGACAGCAAGTGAGAGTAATAAACTCCCTGAGTTTCTCAAGCTGTATCTGATAACAACGATGGTGTGTGAACACCCAGCAGTCCAAATACCGCCAACTGTCTTTCTCGACCCTAATACCGTATGCAGAGAACGTCCCATAGTCTTGACAGAGCATCAGAGGAAGCCCTTACCATACCTTGGTTTCAGACTAGTGTCATGTTGATTGATATCATTTAATAACATATTCAGTCCCACTGATTTTAATAAATGGCTGTTTAAACAGAAATCTTTGTAGAGATTCGTCAAGGCTTTTGTAATGTGAGTACTCCATCAAAAAATGGCAAAAGAGAGAGGCATAGACAGAGAAATTCTTTCTCTGTCTGGAAGTCACACCGATAATTCCTGTTATGAATTACTGTTTGAGCTATGTAACTTTTAGTGCTGGGCAAAGATTAATCGCGATTAATTGCATCCAAAATAAAAGTTTGTGTTTGCATAATATATGTGTGTGTACTGTGTATAATTATTTTGTATATATAAATACACACATATGCATGTATATATTTAAGATTTTTTTTTAAATTTATATATAAACTATTTATATTTATGTATAATATAAATTATGTATAAATACATATATAGTATATACATGCAAATATTTCTTAAATAAATACTTGCATATGTGTGTATTTATATATACAAAATAATTATACACAGTACACACACATATATTATGCAAACACAAACTTTTATTTTGGATGCGATTAATCGCGATTAATCTTTGCCCAGCACTAGTAACTTTTAAAAATTTATGTTTGTGTTATCATTTAAAGAAGATGAAGAAGGATAAACTGTAGCAGACCTTTTGTTTCGTTTAGATATATATATATATATTTTCCGTTTCATTTTGTATTGTTTAGTTTTGTTCACAGTTGTACAAGGAAATGAACAGAATTCCTAACTGGATGAATGTAACAGGATGGGAATAAAACAATTAACATATAACAGGATGGAAAGAAGATCTAAAGTTAGCCATTGGTCAGTATGGATTTAGCATAATCTTACATAAGGATGTCAAAAATAACTTAGTAAGATTTTTAACCATATGTAACCCTGGATCACAAAACCAGTCACATGTCGCACAGGTATATTTGTGGCAATAGCCAACAATACATTGTATGGGTCAAAATTTCGATTTTTCTTTTATGCCAAAAATCATTAGGATATTAAGTACAGATCATGTTCCATGAAGATATTTAGTAAATTTCCAACTTTAAATATATAAAACATTTATTTTTGTGAGTGAATGCAGCACAATCGCGAACATAAATGGACAACTTTAAAGGCGATTTTCTCAATCTGATTGGTTACAAACATTCTTCCAAATATCTTCCTTTGTGTTCAGCAGAACAAAGAAATGTATACAGGTTTGGAACAACTTGAGGGTGAGTAAATGATGACAGAATTTTCATTTTTGGGTGACCTGTCCCTTTAATTGTGAAGTTCTGATAAAAGAAGGTTAACTGATATGAATCTTTAAAATGGATATGTTTAATATTTTACCCAGTATATTAAGAAATGCATGATAGGGGAACATGGGGATGATGTGTATGTTAGGAAGAAGGGTTTGGTTTTAGATTTCATCACTGCTGCTAAGTCAGCCTCGTTCACAATCAAATAAATAGTGTATAGCACCTATTTGTGAAAATGTTTCACAGCAGTCCCTGTGTTTTGATAAAGTGTGCATGAAGGAACAACAGTGCCACCTGGTGGCCATAAAAAATATAACGTCTTTATCCAAAATACACATTTTGTAGGCCTACATGACATTATAACCAAAATCAGGCCTGTCGCTTTTGAAAAACATTTAAAGTTTAAAAGTTTCAGTTTTTTTCTGTAGCTAGAAGCAATGTGCTGTTGCTTTAAGGAACCCAGATATTAGCCAAATACACAGATTTGATGAACCTATAATTTAACAAAAAACATTTGAAATAAGAACCATTATAGTCACAAAAGCCCTATACAGTGAAAAATTATTTTATTCTTAAGGTGCTGCATTTAAAAACTTAAGAGTATACATCTGACAGCAAAAACACACAGTATAATCTGTCCATCTGTCCAACTCAATTACTTGAAATTAAAATAACTGAAATAAAATAAAATAAATGCATTTTATTTTATTTCTGCTAGTTGACAATGCAACATTTCTCATTTTTGTTTAGTTCAAATTGAAATACAAAAATAAATAAAACTAGAACTTAATAAAAAAAAGTATATAGACATTTTTAATAACAAAAAATGTAAATATTACTACAAATTTAACAAAAATTCTAAACATTAACAAAACCTATCATATTATATCAGTGTTACTAAAATAACACATACATGTAACATGCCATGCTACTTTTTTGTCTGTTAGTTCACAATCGAAAACCCAATGTACTTCGTGTTCACTGTAATGTTCAATAAGATTTTAGAGTCTCAGCTGCAAATAAAGCATTTATGAAAGATTGCGCAATATATAGAACAAGATGTGAGCTTATAAAGACTTTCTTTACACCTGAGACTCCAAAATCTTGTTAAACATTTGCATTTATCCAAAGCTTGCCTGCAGGCTGATCCAGACTGTAGAAACTAGCAGAGAGATAATCTGATCTTCATCTGATGAGACCCCCGTACATCTCCCACCATTCTCTCTCGCTCGCTTCAATGCAGAGAAGCATCTCTCATAGTCTCAAAGCAATAAAGATTTCTGCTAACTTTTCTGTTTTAATAAGGCACATCGCCGTCGTGAAGACTCTTCAGACATTAGGGGCGGAAACAGCACATTAAATAAGGGTTTCATTGATTGCATCATTTTTATTATAGGCCACAAAAAAAGATCTTCTTTTGAGAATAAAATGCTAGTTAGTTGCCAACCCACACGGCTTTATTCCCAGTGTCTGCATAAATCATCTCAATGAAGCAGATATTTCTTTGGCATGAACAGCAGCCATTGGAGACGTTTTGAATGTTTGCACATGGCAGTAAAAAGAAAATGATGTGTCTCGCTGTGCTAAGGGTGGATAGAGAGGAACGTGATTAAATCGATTTATAGACAAATCAAGCAAGTCCCACTGAGGAATTTAAAAGTGTCTGCTGAGGGGACATTTACAGGACCGTTTCAACTTGATATGTACTTTCATGCCAATGACAAACTGAGGTGTAATGACTTAATTCAACTTAAAAGAACATAAAAGAAGGTAGCCTATTTTGTTAAATGTCTTAAAGCGTAACTCTCGCCAAAATGCAACCTAGGGTCTTTTTGTTATTCTACCCGAGGCAAACTTTCGTTTAAAAGCATAATTAGAATGGAAACGGCACTTTTAAGTTTGACCGTATTTTCGGTTTCGGTCAAATTGCCTTTTGAATGGGAGTGCTTAAGGGCACGACTATGATAGCATCAAAAATCGCTATTTTTAAAACACTAAGAAGGCTCGACACAACATGAAACTTTGCTCGAAGTATCACCAGGGGCTCTACGCATGAACTCGAGCATTGAGAACATTGTTTGTGTACACAGAGTTTACTAAAAAGAAAGATTTCAAACTACTCACATACACATTTTTTAGCTGAACTGTCACAGAATGAAACGCACAGGATTGTCATAGCTCATAGCCTACATCTATGCTACCTTCAAAAATCGATTAGATAAAGGTATCTCAGGAGCAGAGGTTAGACTTTTGTTTTAGTCATTTTGACGGACAGTGAGAATTCGTAAAAGTGACAATTACGGTTACAAGTTACAATCAGATCACCCTCTGTGTCTCTGTGAAAATGACGGATGGCTGTCAGATTTTTCCTCAGTGCTAAAAAAAAATGTCTGTCAATGATGGAACATTTTCGGTTAACTCGACCTCTGCTCAGGAGAAAGGAAGTGAAGCTAACATTGGATTCGCAGATTAGCATATTTAAGATGTTGGACGCAGTCAGCGATTATGCAAAGGGCACAAAATCCAGGGGGAGGAGTTGGATCCAGATCCAACTCCTCCCACCTTGCATTTACCTAAACCTACCCATCTCCACCCTCTGATCCCTAAACCTACCAATCTCCACCCCTTAGATCTGGATCAACTCTGCCCCCTGGATCTCGTGTACTGCAGTGAGGTGCTACTGGTTTCTGCAACACGCTCGAAGAGGTTGACCAATCACAAGACACTGATCCAGCTGACCAATCAGAGGACATTGCACTTTTCGGAAGGAGGGGCTTCATAAAGACCAGAACTAAACAGAGCATTACTGACAGACTGGGAAGAGAGGTGCTGCAGTAATGTAAGGTATGTGAAAATAAATGTGTTTTTTTAACATTCAATTCTGACAACCTATTCTAGTAGACTACAAAAACGAAATCAAGACTTTGTAATAGGGCGTAATAGGTCCTCTAACGTTTTTTTGTCCAAACAATGGATCCAAAACTGTTTGGTCACCAATGCTCTTCAAAATATGTTCTATATTCCACAGAAGAAAGAAAGTCATACATGTTTGGAACAACATGAGAATAAATGAGTTAATTGTGACATCATTTTTATTTTCAGGTAAACTATTCCTTTAAGATTGATTGATAGACTTCTTTTATTAAATGGGGCAACTTTTTTTTTTTTACAGATCCCTATACTTTTACTTTCCCTCTCCTGCCACATTCTCGCTGGATGCTTTAGTGAATGTTAAAAGTACCCTTTTAAGCGCTTAATGAGATCCTGTGGGAATCTATAAGAGCAGAAAATTCTTTCTCACTAAAGATCTGTTTTGTTCAAATGATCATGTTTAATTCGTCCTTCCTAAAGCAGTATTTTCACAAACTGCCTTTAATTGATGGAAACTAATTAAATCTTATGGGGAAATTCTGTTGAAACAAAAAAGAATCTTGGTGATTTGTTATATGCACAGAGATTCACTGTGCTGGCTTTAAACACACTGAAGATATAGAATGACTGGATAGCTCATGACGTCATAAACAGTGAAGCCACCGCGCTGCCATATTGGTATTCCCTAGTGAGCTCACGCGTTCAATAGGACATTTTATGATTTGACTGAGAAAACATTGCCTAACGAGACACCATTTTAAAATCTAAAGTCTCCCTGTACATTCTTAAACGCAAACCTAAGCATTTAAATGGGTATTTGTTTAAAGTCGGAAATGTTCCTGCTTATTAAAAAATTTAAAAACGGCAATTTCTTTGCGAAATTAATAAAAAGCTGTACGAGAACACTAGTCGGCCTTCACTGAAGAGCTATCTTCACAGGTAAGAAAAACAGTTTGATACTATTAATTAAATAGTGAATGCTAAAGACCTATATTTTTGTGAATTGGTGAATATTCAGGTGAATATTGTTTTGTGGTCACGAATTAATAATAGGCTCGCTCAGCACGTTTTACTCATTTGTTCCCTCGTTTTACTATATTGTGGCCACGTTGTAATTCGTTAAATCAAAATGAGGGATGGAAATAGTTAAACGTGTCCATGAGTTATTAAAACGAGGGAACAAATAAGTCGTAACAACAAATTATTTAGATCAGTGGACAGGGCGCATATAAGAACGAGCAAGAGAGAGAGAGACCCGGCCGCGCGCGCGCACTCTCATCGTCTTCAAACAACACGAGCGCTGTATGCTCTCTCTCCCTCGCGCATATCAAAATCAATTGACACGATAGTAAAAGGTCGGAAGACTGATTGATTTTGTTTTATAGATCAGTAGGCTAGTTTGTTCAAATAAAGTTTTGATTAGTTAGCAAGTAGGCTACATTCAGGAAATGCAAAATACAAATTGTATGGGTTAATGTAAGTAACGGTAAACGGACTCTGCACGAAGCTCTTTTGAAGCTGTCAAATGGTGTCGCTATTGGACACTTAATTGTGATTATTGCTGCTCTGAGGTTTCTTAATCGCTGATTTCACGCAGCCGCCATTTTGAAATCGAAAGTGAGACTCCGGTGGGCGATATTTTTTTCCCCAGGATGGTTGGGGAAGACTCATGAATATTCATTAGGGAAGTCATCCCTGATTGGTCTGATGACCTACCCCTAACCCCGCCCCTAAACCTACCTGTCACTGGGGTCTATGTGTAACCTACCCAAACCTCGCCCCTAAACCTACCCGTCACTGGGGTTAAGACCAATCAGGGATGACTTCCCTAATGAATATTCATGAGTCTTCCCCAACCATCCTGGGGAAAAAAATATCGC
>FLSR01004872.1:22074097-22102860 GCA_900092035.1 Leuciscus waleckii
GTGTGTGTGTGTGTGTGTGTGTGTGTGTGTGTGTGTGTGTGTGTGTGTGTGTGTGTGTGCATGCATGTGAGTGTAAGTGTGTGTACTGAGGTGAGTCAGACCTCTGGTGGTTGTGTGTATGGCTGCTGGTACTGGATAATACACTCTGAGAGGTATAAGGCTCCTTTCATTTATATACATAATCCATGCTGCTCTAATATATGTTGTGACTGTGTTGGTTTATGTGTGTGTGGTAGGTGTTTGAATATGTTTGCTGTAGATCTTGACATTCAAGCTGACATTTTGGGAATTTTTATTTTCAGTGACATTTTCTGAAAGACGTGCTGAGAGTATATATTGTGAATCTGTGCATATGGATGCTCAACATTTACATCACTAACAAAATTATTCCTGCAACATTCTGACAATTGTAAATCATCTCTAGCTACCCAAAGCCATCTCCTTTTTTCCCCATGCTAAAATGCTTAAACAGAGTTTTATTATTATTATTATTATTATTATTATTATTATTATTTTGCAAACTTTGGCAGGAGACCCAAGTTTGGTTTGGAGTTGAAAAACGTACCAAGCACAATGTTCTCTCACCATTCCTGATTTCTAATGCGCACTGATATGAAAAAGCCCACACATTTACCCGCCCATAGACCCTCCCCTTGAAGAAATCAGGATAGAAGTGGTTGAAAGTGGAAAAAAGAGACAGATTAAAACACCAGGTGTAAACGGGTAGGCCTATGTGTCTCTCTCGTCTGCCCAAAACGCATCTTAATACCAGATGTAAACAGGGCCTTAGATTACATTTGCCTTAAAGTTAATCATTAAAAACATTACTTATTTAATAACACTTATAAATGTAATCTCTAAATGAATGTCCATTTTTCATGCTGTACATGTAATGTTGTGAATGATACCTAAATTCACTTGTTGCATTAAAATGTATTATTTATTTTAAATTATTAGTTATCAGCCACAACATTAAAATAATTATTGGAATTTCGGTACCAAAATGTTTATATTGGTTCATCACTTGTGCAACTGTCAGTGGTCTGCATCTTCTGAGAGCATTGTTGCACAACAACAGTTTTGTAAGACTTGTAGGGAAGTTAATGCAGCATAAAATAGTTTTTTTGCTGATGTTAAAAAATGTCAGATGACAAACAATTTCTCAACTCCATCATATGACCAGCTAACTCAACCAATCAATCACAGCTTAAAATCTGTATGACTTTTTTCCATGGGCTTCACATTGGAGTCTCATCATCTTCTCTCTCGTACTTCATCATGGTCAAGCAATGCACAGTGGTTCTCCTCACGTTTCTGTCTTTGATCAAAGCAGGCGTCTGTGAGACCCTCCCTGGATCCTGCAGGATCGTGTGTGACCCTTCCTCAGATCGTTCACATGACCGGAGCAATGGGTTTGTCATCCCTCTCACCTCATCTGCAGCAGGACCTCCTGGTCCACCTGGACCTCCAGGTAAAGCAGGTCCTCCTGGCCTATCTGGACCCTCAGCTATAGGTTCCTCAAGTCAGGGAGGAGTAGCGTTCAGTGCTGCGCTGCAAGTAGCCTTCGGCAAGAATGATGTGCTAAAGTTTAACGATGTGATAACTAATCTGGGAGCCGGTTATGACTCGTCGACCGGAGCTTTCACCTGTAAAACAGCGGGAGTATACTACTTCAGCTTTCACATTATGAAGTCTGGACAAAACCTACGAGTGGACTTGGTTCTTAATGACCAAACGGTGAGATTATCTTATTAACATTATCCATTTTGCAGGGATTTTCTAACAAAGGTTACCCAAGAATGCTAACATATAAGTAATATAAAGGCTGCTTTATATTTTCATGCAAGACAAAATAATTGAATGAATAAATAGCCTACATACATACATATATAACATGTTAAGCGATGTATGTAATAAAATACACTACTGTTGAAAAGTTTGGGGTAAGTAGATTTAAAATGTTTTTGAAAGAAGTATTTTATGCTCAACCAGGCTGAATTTATTTGATAAAAATATACAGTAAAAAATAGTGACATTGTGAAATATTCTATTTTCATACATTTTAAAATGTAATTTATTCCTGTGATGGTAAAGCTGATTTTTCAGCATCATCACTCCAGTCTTCAGAGTCACATGATCCTTTAAAAATCTGATCATTTCCGGGGGTTGTGTGTTCCAGATTGTGGCGAGTGCAGCGGCAGTGGACGTCCTGCATACAGATACTGCAAGCAACAGTGCAGTACTGCAGCTGAAAGCTGGAGACCGGGTGTATGTTCGGCTGAACAACAGTGAAGTAGGCAAGAGGGACTCACAAAGCCGCTTCAGTTCCTTCTCTGGTTACCTGCTGTATGAAATCTGAGACTATCTTGATTCCTTTCTGCTTTAAACTCTTTCTGTCAGTTTAAAGGAGGCCTCTTTGCATTCAGACTCGGTGTGTTTCCTTGAATAAAGAATAAACTCTTTGGCAATTTGCCTGACTCAGACTTTTCATTGAATGTTGAATCAATTCTTCCATTTTCTAAGGCCGAGACCTTGGCGAGATACTTCAGGGCACTGGCACTGATATTAGGCTTGGACTTCAGGGACACTGAGGATGACACACTAAGTAACAACAGACATTCGCACTCAGCAACACCACCTCAGTCACCGCGTGTTAACAGCCCTGTCTCGCACTAAGCAAAGGGCTTCAGAACAGATAGCTGTGGGAGAAAATCCAATACTGGACTTTTGATCTCACTTAACCCAGAGCAGAAGTGAAAGTAATACACTTCATATTTTTATATACTTTAACTGCTGAATAAAAATTAGGTGCAATGCACTACTATGGAAGCTTGTTTCCACCACAGAATAAAAATAAAATAAAAAATAAAGTAATCGCAATTTTTTACTGTTTCAATTTTTGCCTTTTTTTCTGAATTGTGAGATATAAATTGCAATTAAAAGGTAATTGCGACCTTTTTTCCTTACATTTACAATTCAGAGAAAAAACATCAGAATTGACAGATAGGCTATAAACTTGCAATTCAGAATTTTTTTCTCGCAATTCCATATTTAGAACTTGTAATTCTGACTTTTTACTCTGAATTGTGAGGTATAAAGTCCGAATTGTGAGAGTTGCAAGAATAAAAAGGCAGATTTGTGAGATAAAAAGTCACAATTACTTTTTTTTAAAGTATTTTTTTATTCCGTGGTGGAAACAAGTTTCCATACACTACTACAACCCAATCAGTGAATTGTGAACTTTCAGTTTACTCCTCAACACACAAAGCTAATCAATGACTTCAGCAGATTTGACAACACAAAAGTGTTTTTTTTTTGTTGAATAACATTTTAAGAAATGTATGCAAACATAGTATTTATATATTGAAACTGGTGGGAAGATTCATTGGGCACAGGTTTGTTATTTACAGTTCTTACCTAAAATAACCTACCCTGTACAGGCAATGAAACACAAATGTGTTCATATGTACATGTATGACAAAAATAAACAATAAATACAATGCACATGACACATCATTAAAAGTTAGAATTAGTTACTTAATATTCATGCAATCATTCATATCCTCCGCACACTCATTTTACTTGATCCTCTTCTTGACTTATTTTGAATCAGTCATAAAACAATTCACTGGAGGCTCTGACCGGATTCAGTGAGTTGTTAACTCAATAACAGCTTAAGCCCATTTTGCAAATAAATAGTTAATTGCGGTTTGTGAACAGATTCAACAGTTTCATCATAAAAATGATTTGTTCAAGAACCAGACATTGCCATCACGTCTCAGAATGGGTAGTAGTGAGGAACAGTATGTTTTTATTATACTTTATTATATTATTCTTAGTAATTTAGCAAAAGTTTCCCAAAATTAAGCAAATACAAATACTTAAGGTAGTTACATAAGTAGAAGCTACACAGTATGTTCATGTTTTTGTATGTATAACATATTGTTTATCATTTATTCAAAATGTTATATTTAACACATTCATTTCATTGATCATTTTTGCAATTGTAAGTCCTGTGTAACTACACTTTTGCCATCTTCGTATGTGCAGCAGTTGAAGTTTCTGTGCCGCCTTAGCAGTGTAAAGACAGCATTAGACAATAATAAAATGTCTGTAATGAATTTTATTAAAATATTTACAAAGAACATCCCTTTAATAGATCTACAATCAGAACAACCCTCTAAATATATAGTGTTTACCACAAATACAACAAAAAACCTTAAAATGTGCTGTCAGAACAAAACTGAAATATCAAAGAGCTAAAAAAAAAAAAAGGTACTTCTAAGGTTAGTGTTTTTTTGTTTTTTTGTGTGTTTTTTTTTACCAATTCTTTAACCTACATCTTCATTTGAAGTATAAAGTGACTTACATACAACATATTTGGTTTATTTTCTTTGAAATTCTAAATAATTGCCTATGCGATGTAAAAAATAACACAAAAACTCCAGTAATACATTATGGCCTAAGAATGAGTTTAGCGTCCAGAGTTGATGTCAGGTGTCAGTGCTTTTGGAGCTGAAGAGCGCTTGAAATTCCACACGATGCCCAAAAAATGTTTATGAGCACACTTCATCATGGTCTTGTCAATATAGACACAGATAATACTTCACACGACTGAGAATTGCAATTGATCGGGCAGACAATAATGTCTCTTCTGTATACTAATATTTAAACTGTCCCTCCTCAGGTCTGTGAGGAAGAGGATTGCAAAGCAGAGCAAAATGTAGCAAACAATTACAGAAAAGCTTATTTGCATCATTCACACACTCAAAAACTTAACAGATACACACACACACACACACACTTGATAAATCCAGCAGAAATACATGAACTGCGGTGGTAATTTTCTAAATCAGTATTTTTTTCCAGTAAAAATAACTAAACATACTCAAAACAAATTTACTTGAGTAGCAAAATGATCTAAAATAGACTTATTTTAGAGAATATATCTTATGGAGTCAAACACTCTTTTTTTTCTTTTCTTTTTTTTCATAAATCTAATCATATTTAAGAGATTTAGAATTAATATTCAGAAAATGTTCTTAGAAAATGTTGTTTCTCATGTAAAATTCATCTTGTTATGAGGATGTTTACATTACTGGGAAATGAGATAAAAATACAGATTAAGAACATGATTTTTTTTGCAGTCTGCTTCGATGGGCCCCTAGCAAACAGCAAACGGCACTCTCTCGTCTCAGTCACCTCTTGTTTTAGTTTCCGCTTTTATTTTGTTGTGTAGCAGACGTCAGCCAGTGGTCTAAATTTGGGGCCGAGAGTGTTCAAAAATTCCAGTGATTCCGGTTCACCCAAGATGCTACAACATCCTACAGAGCCTGCAGGAGAGCCCGCCCCCTCATTACCATAAGTCTTCAGAAGATCGTCCGCATACCTCCCCTCCTCCTCCCCTCCAAAGTAAGCCAGTTTCTGTCACAAAACAAGGGTCAAAATTAGGTCACATGAAAACATCTTCAGTGGGGCATGAAAGTGTAAAATATGACTTTCCTGTGTGAATGAATGTGTAAATAACATTACTTTGCTAGTCAGATTATATTACTAGGGCTGCCCCCATAATAGTCGATCAGTCGAATAGTCGACGAGAAGAGGCTTAGTCGAACAAATTTTAATTAGTTGGTTGGCCACAGAAAAAAAAACTCCACAGGAATTGGCGAAGTCACGTGACGGACAGATTGTTAACATGGCTGGTCCATGTGGTAATTATGTTGAGAAGGAAATCCAAACATTTACCTATCATGCATTGACTTCAAAGGTGGCTTATCATTTGAAACATGCAAGTAGTAGCGTGTAAGTGGCCGCTCGCTCTAACGTTATATAACATATAAGGTGCTTATCTAAGTGTTCGTATGGAGTGTAGAAGAAGTTAGTACTGAGCTTACTGCATGATGCTTAAAGGGTTAGTTCACCCAAAAATGAAAATTATCCCATAATTTACTCACCCTCAAGCCATCCTAGGTGTATATGGCTTTCTTCTTTCAGCCAACACAGTTATATTAAAAAATATTCTGGCTCTTCCAACTTTAAAATGGGAGTGAATGGTTGCTAGATTTTGAAGCTCAAAAAAGCACATCCATCCATCATAGAAGTAATCCATACGACTCCAGGGGGTTAGTAAAAGCCCTCTGAAGCGAAGTGATGCGAAAAATATCCATATTTATAACTTTATAAACTGTAATCATACCATTCACTCCCATTATATAGCTTGGAAGAGCCAGGATATTTTTTTTATATAACTCAGATTGTGTTTGGCTGAAAGAAGAAAGTCATATACACCAAGGATGGCATGAGGGTGAGTAAATTATGGGATAATTGTCATTTTTGGGCGAACTAACCCTTTAACTTAATGTCCACTTCTATCTAAAGGTGCATCCACTGCAGTCAGCATCGTCAACTTCATCTTTGCAGCCAACCCTGACTCAGAAAACGCTAGTTTATTGATACATTATTAAAATGTTTAGAGATTCTCCTTTCTGTTATTTTCTAACACATTCATAATCATCGCGGAAAGCTTTATGCATGCGCTAGATCTTAATTCATATTTTAAAGGCTCAGTAATATGGTTTAGTATTTCTCTGTAATGTAGAACAATGTTAGCAATGTTACTTATAACATTCTTCCTGAAATCTTTAGTCAGGGGTAGCCCTAATAATTACTATGTTAGATTTGTATTAAACATATGTACAGGTGTTGGTGAAAATGTCTTCATATATTATTGTTAACTTGATTAAAAATGTCATGTAAGTTAAGCTCACTCTGTCCAAGTAGCGGCCATTGGTATTCCATGTGTCGAGAGTATTCGTATTTGAGAATTTCTGGAACCCGCCGTTGCCATACAGGTTGTTATCATAGCGTCCAGATGTGTAGTACTTTTCTGTCCCAAAATCTTGAGTGGTGGTGTTGTACACGCCACCTCCCTGGAAAAACTGCTGCCCGATATTTCCTGCAGATGAAGTCACGTTTTTAATGGTGCCACTCTGGTGTGACCCGTCCATGGCATCTGTCCCAGAATTATCATCAAAGCTCCCTCCTTCTAAAGAGAAAAAGCATTCACAAAAATATGGTTAAAGTTTCCTTGTGGTTTCTCTGATTAATTAAACCATTTAAAAGGAGGTGTTTTTCTTACCACTTCTTCGCCAGGAGCCTCAGTGTTGGATTTCAGCAGCATTCCTCCTGTTCCAGTATCATCATTGAGGTACAGCTTGTCTCTCTTAGTACTGCATATGAAGATAACTAACAGACCTGAAATGGCAAGAAAAACAGAGGGCAGTGAGATAAAGAGAGTCAGATCCAAAAGTCTAAGACTACATTACAAATCTGATAATTGTTTTTATTTTAGCCTGAAGCCAAAAGTTCATCAATTTTGAAAGACAGAAAACCAAGAAATTCTGAAATCCATGATAAAATTCCAATTCAACAAATGTGTGTGTATATGTGTATGTATATGTATATGTATATGTATATGTATATGTGTGTGTATATATATATATACATATTGATATTAATAATAAATGTTTCTCGAGCAGCAAATCAGCATATTAGAATGACTTCTGAAGGATCATGTGACACTGAAGACTGGAGTAATGATGCTGAAAATTCAGCATTGCAATCACAGGAATAAATGACATTTTCAAATTATCAAATTATTTTTACCGTATTTTTGGTAAATGCAGCCTTAAAATGAGCCCTTATTTCAAAAAACATTACAAAACTCTTACCTAAAAATTGTGTCTATAAATATAAGTTTATGTAAATATATGCAAATATACTGCATGTATATTAAATATATCAAATAAATGTATGTATAAATGGTGGTCATAGCCAGAAGGGGGCACTCACATAACAGTAGCAGCAGCAGGCTGGAGAGCACTAAGGCCAGGACGCCCAAACTGCCCAAAGAGGTAGAGGCACTTCGAGCCCCACATATTCCCGCTCCATTTTCCTCCCTCTCACAGGAGCACACTCGCACATTCACGGTCTGCTCTTTCCCGAATCCCTGCAGATCCTTCACCAAGAGTGGGACAGAGTAAGACCGTTTGGCAAGGGCACTGCCTGTTCCAGCACACGGAGGAATCTAAATCAGAGGAGGACATGGGGTCTGTGATCATTCTGCAGCATTAACACTTTCAGTTTATCAGCCTTTGTTTGTCAAGTTATAGCAATATTGAGAAATAATAAAAAAGAAAATGCTGATAAATCAAATTCTAAATCTGTAACCCCCAGCCCCAAGAAACATCACTACCCTCTATCCTTACCTGTTTTATCCTTCAGTTTCCACTTCCCATCATGCTCTGCTCCAAATTCGAAAATGAAGGGAGTGGAGAACGGTGGCTTGTCCTGGTCCACAGCTTCAACCAGAACTGAGCTCAGCGCATCACCCTTACTACAGATGACCAGGTCAGTACTCGGAATCACAGGCATGTTGTCATTCTCGTCTTCGATCAGGATTATTACCATCCCTCTTCCTGCCTTCTTACCTGAGGAAAAAGAGATTCCAGTGAGTCCCATGTGAATTTAGGGACACATTGTCAGAATTTAACTAGTTGACCATGCTGTAAAGACACACACCATAGCAGACTTGATTATTTGTCTTTAAAGACATAAATGTAATCTTAATGAAAAATAAGGTAATTGCTACTTTAATTTCTCAGAATTGTGACTTTATATGTCATAATTGCGACTTACAATTATGGCTTCACACATCTCAAAAATGCAACTTACCATACCTATGACTTTATCTCTCACAACTGCAACCTTATTTCTCATAATAACGACAAATTTACCTCAATTGCGAATTCTCTTAATTGTGACTTTATATCTCACAATTTTTGTCTTATTTCTTGTAACTGACAACTTCATATAATAAATGCAAGTTTATATTTCAAAATAGCGACTTTCTTACAATTATGGCTTCACATCTCACAATTATGACTGGCTGTAACTTTTTAAAGTCTCACAATGTGACAAAATCACCCTTTTTTAACAGGTTATACGTACATGCATAATTTTTTGTGATCCGTTTCTAAAAAGCTGTGACCAGTTTCACAGCCAACAATAAAATTAGGTCATCAAGCAGCAAGAACGCTTTAGCAGCCTACAGAAAAGCAACCTGATGACGTCCAGAGATAAATGGCGCATAAGAGTTCAAGAGAGACGAATGTACTCCAGCTCTTCCTGGAATCTCATTCAACATCAGTCAGTGTTTAGAACATGTACTATCAGGTAGGACATGCTGATCATCAGAAAGAATGAAATGTTACATCACACGCCAAAACCCTGACGAAAACTTCTCAGAGGCCTTGAGCTATTTCTACCCAACCACACCCAACCAAATGGTCTTTCATTAACAGTCAGAAGAAACACACCCTTATTCATAGAACAAAAGGGTACAGAGTGTACTTAAGTGTACACAAAGATTTCAGTTCTGCATAGGTGTGTGTTGTGCTGAATGTCCACAGATTATTAAGTTAATGGCTTAAGCTTGATTCAAGTATGTGACTGTCCAGACTCACTTTCATCCACTGCTCTGATGGTTATGTTGTACTTGTCCTGGTGGACCAATGGTGATTCTCTGTCTATAGTGTTGGCTGTTCTCAGTTCTCCAGTGCTCTCCACCACAGTGATCCAGTTACCTGGGTCAGTCACCTTATAGTACCTTACACATAGAATAGAAAAGTGAGAAAGTACATTCAAAATGTGGCATAAAGTTTTCAAATTCATGTCTTTGGGAGCATTTACATTAGGCATGTTCTTGCTAGTCAGAGCGCAACAAAATAGAAGATCAAAGACCACCTGAATGCGTATGGTGGTGCTTTAAAGATAATGATTTTGTTGGCAAAAAATAAAACCGACATCATCAGTGAACATACTTTATTCCATTGCTGTTCTTGGTCTCTGGGTCCAGAGCTTTATAGGTTCCAATGACAGTTCCATTGGGAACGTTCTCCTTGACTTTGAGATATAGAATGGTAGGGTTGAACTCTGGTCCTTCATCTTCATCTCCTACAGTGAGCTCTAATGGCACAGAGAGCCAGGCGACATCAGTCCCAACCAGTGGAACCGCATTACGGGCAGTATTTCCAGCTTCACCACTGGAGTTTTTTCAAATCCAATCCCTGAAAGGGGAGCATAAGGGGAATGAGAACATTGAGAACCTACTCTACAAAAAAAAAACGAACTTGTTCTCAATAGCATAAATAATGTGAAGAGCTGTCAAAAGCTCTGCCTTGAAAAGCAGAACTTGTGTTTGCCTGTCTGGTGGATGTACTTTGTATAACAAGGTGTGGTTGGACTGCACATGCATATCCAACAGACAAAGCATTTTCACACACAGCCCTAAAATGGTGAGCTAACCGTGCAGAGCTGCTATAAATAAAACCAACACAACCCTGTCAGAGAGTGAACAAGCTCTCTCAAGATAATGACTATGACCCTCTGCGGAAGCTATCGCAAAACGAACTTAGCAAAGTGCAAATTCTGCAAAAAATGACTCATCAAGGACATATGGGGCTTTTTTCTTGCCCAAAATGTTATTTTCAGATGCTGGTAACTTTCTCTACAGACTAATATTTGAATTATTTCACCTTTACGACATACAGAAGCCCCTCGTTGGTTTTGGGGTCCGTCTCCATCCTGAATTGTCCACTCTCATTTCCTTTGGTGACCTCAAAGAGGGCCGTCCAGTTGATGGTGTTCACCAAATCCTTGTCTTCCACTGGGATCCTAGTAACTAGCACATTTTCTTGGTTCTCCTTGACGTTGGCTTTGTACTGTTGGTTTCCTTTTACCTTTGGTTTTGTTTTTTAAAAAAAAAAAAAAAAAAAAAGATTCTTTAAACAATAGATACCACACTTTACGACATACAGCCTTCCAGTTGTAGATGTTAAGTATGAAAATACGTCAAAATGTTAGCTTTACAGTGTTATTCTTGTTCTGATTTGTTTAGTAGTTAACTTGTTTTCTTATATTGCTGTTTAGACAATAAAAGGGCCATACCAACTTCTCTTTAAAGGTAGGAGGGTTATCATTAACGTCTGTGAGAGTAATCACAACTGTTCCTCTGTTGAAGAGCCCATTAGGATTGCCGCCCATATCTCTGATCTCTATGTTAACAAAGACTTTGTCCGAGCCTGAGTGGGAGGAACAAAAAACATTACATTTACAGTACATTATTCCCAGAATGAATACATCTGAAAATACAACACAGAAAGACATTGTAGATGCAACACCAGCCCTATAACACACTAACACATGGATCTATTGAAGGATAGAAAAATACCTCTCTGTCTAAAGTGTTGGTTTTAGCAGTCAATTTTCCAGTAAAAGGTTCAATGGAGAACATGTCAGTAGCATTGAGCAGAGTAAACTTGATCAAGGTGTGTGTGGTGTTTGCCTGATCTTTATCTGTGGCATTCACTTGTCCAATAGGAGTACCTGAAAAACAGAATACAAATATACTTAAACATGCAACAACAAAAAAATCACTGTCAGTTTATTCAGGTTTGGTTCAGTATAATTTACTGCATTTCTCAGTTAGCACAAGAGTTATCTCACAAAAATCTAGCAAAGCCTGTCAAAAATGTCTGGGTCATATTTCTATACAATACATACAAATAAAAAAATTAAAAAAAGTTTGGTAATGAAAAATACAATTTCTTTCTGCTGTACGGCCAAGGCGGATGTACGGTACAGCAGTTTATTAAATTGTTTTCATTAGTTAAAATAAAATATAAATTTGAGATGAAACAGTTAAACTTAAAAAACTTTTTTAGTTCAACTAACTGAAATAACACAGGTTTAAGTTGAACTAAAGTACTAAAATTACTTTTATCACAATCATTTTAAAGTACTAATTTGTTTTAAAGTAGTAGTAAATTAGTATTTGTTTCACCACCTTTAATATATACTTTACTTTTAAAGTAGAAAAGTATATATTAAAGGTGGCAAAACAAATACTACCATGATGTATAAGTACTATAGAGTGTTTATGAGAATATATTAATAAGAATATAAGAAAAATCCTCTTTTTTATATTTTAAAGTGATAAGAATTGTTATGAAAATAATATGACCCTAAAAACAGGCTTTAAAAATTTCTAAAATATTAATTCTTATTTCGATATTTTGATTTTGGTGTGATATACTGTATGTCTGGACTTGATATGTGAAAGTGTCTCTTACCTGCCCTGCACCGTTCTTCTACAGAGAATAAGCGACCTCCAATAAACTCAGGGGCATTGTCATTCTTATCCTCCACAATCACAGTGATGGGCAGATGTGCATCAACTTCCCTGCCATTTTGGTCATACACACGAGCTATAAACTACAACAAGAGGGACGAGAGAAGCAGACATATTCAGTTGTACTGATGCTGTAATCATACTCCAAAACATTAGCTGCTGCACCGTTCTCTGTATAAGGCCTGGAATATAGAGCCTCACGTTGAATTGTGGGTACTGCTCACGGTCGACGGCCCTGGTCACCTTCAGCATGCCATTTTTCTTGTCCAGCAGGAATAGGCCCACGGGATCTGTCGTAACACCCTGTCCACTGATATGATAATCCACTGTGTAATTTACAGAGGAATCAGATGAAATCTGTGAAGAGACACACAGCAATGTACAGTAAGCAAAAAAAACAAAACAGGGAGGTCAAATTGAGATCAAGGAAGGGAGGATGAAACTGGAAGGGAGTAATAGAGTCATAGAATGACTTAAGTAGAGATGTAGCTAATGTTACTCGGTCTCACCATCTCCAGGTCCTTTGGGAATGGAGGGCTGTCATTCTCAATAAGAGAGAAAGGCAACGGTCTCCATCTTCTCTTAATGCGCTTGTGAACCACACTGCTGGACTTTTGAGACGCCTGAAGCCAGGACATGTAGAGAAACATTACTTATGCTACTGATCCAGATCATATGGTTTTTGGTTAAGAAATACAGACCGTAGTTTTACCTCATCTTTACAGGACAAGATAATGTCTACCCTCCAATCCAAGCCGCTCTCATCCTGCACCAGTACAGAAAACCGTTTTGTTGTAATCACCAAACCACGGACTGTGATAATGGTTCCATCTGTATTTACAGCGAAGTCAGGGTCGCTGGAAGTAAAGGCCACGGGGTTGGCCGCACAGCCTTTGAGTGTCACTGTGAAAAAAATAAAAAATAGTAACATAGGTAACTATTTCACAGCTAAGCCTTATTCTTTCCAAAACCATAAGTAGTTAGAATCTATTGTTGTGGGCATGCGTCTACCTATGAGTGGGCACTAAAGCTTTCAAGCTTCAAAAAAGGTTGCGCCATAAAAGTATCACCATTACTGTTAACTAAAACTCAAAATGTTTTTGTTAATTTAAATAAAGCTAAAATACAATTAATATTAGTTGAAAGCAACTAACTGCAATAAAATAAGTTTAAAATAAGTACTAAAATTACTTAAACGAAATAGAAACAAAAAATCCAAGCAAAATAGAAACAAAAGACCTTTCATTTTCATGTGACTTTTGGGATACTTTAATGCTGCTTTGTGTCCATTTGAAGGTCACAAAGAAATTCCCACAGGTTTGGAATGACATGAGGGTGAGTAAATAATGACAGAAATTTTATTTTTGGGAGCAAATTGAGAGCAATTATTTTACCAATAACTAACCAATTAACTTAGCTACTGTTATATTATGTATTTTAATTAACTGCATCAACTGAAGGAAAAACTTAATCTGTAGAAAGTCAGACTAGGTCAATTCATGTCATTCGGACAAAAAGGATTAGTGAAACCAAAAAACGTACATTCTTCTGTGCCCTCAGAGATTACATAACCGGCGGGCAGTCTCTTAGGAACCTGAGCGAGCACAGGCCTCAACTCACAAGACTCAGCGTTCTGAAACAGCACCTGAGGGAAGAATTGAAAGTGAGTGAGAGGAAGAATAAAGGAGAGAATCACATTCCACAGTGCGATTTAGCAATTATGAAGCTTAAACCATGACTTCCAATCCTAATACATCAGAATCATTTTAATTGTAAATGAAACTTAAGATCAAAAGAAGGAACTAGATTGCATTATAAAAATATTTATAAACATTATATAGGCTACTCATTGTTGTAATATACTACATATTCTGTATTGGAGTGATTGGTTTACACAAAAAAAAAACAGAAAAAAAAAAAAAAAAATAAAAACCAAATTTTGATAACACACTATTGGAGTGATTGGTTTACACAAAAAAAAAACACACAAAAAAAAAAAAACATTATATACCACATCTGATTATCGGTTATTGTTACATTCATGCCTAAACAGCTGCTAGTATGAAGGCATTACATGTGTGGCAAACATGCAGTGATAACCCGAAACAATCACTGGCATTAATCAAGAATGACAGGTGACTAACACAAATATAATAAGAACATAGCTAAACAATTGAGAACAAAACCAGCTTTAAGTAAACAACATCAAGTACTCTACATGCTGCTCAATGGTATTCTGTCTCATTTCATGATGTAATGTGATGGGTTTCGGACAGATATAGGCTACATATCAGCTTTATCTTATCTTGAAATCAGCCCAACTGTGCAGTGGAACCTGTAGATCTACAGACTTGAAAATGTTGCTTTAGTAGAATGCTGAAGTGTTTACTGTGATAAGATTTACTGTGACTGTGTCTTCATGTGATTTTTACTGATGCCAAACAAAGAGGCAATAAAAAAGATGTCATTAAAACATGCAGGAAATAAAAATGTTGTTTACCACAATGTATATATCAAGAAATCACTCAGATGAAAACTTGCATTTGGGATTTAGTGGAATCATCATTAACAAAAACTGACCCACCATGGACATTGTTTCTGTTATATAAATGAGAAACATTAGATAATCGTATATCACCTTTCTCATTAATCAACATTAATGGTCAGTGAATTGAACAGATGAATGAATGAATGAATGAATGAATGAATGAATGAATGAATGAATGAATGAATGAATGAATGACATCATTTACAATAGCACTGAGTCTTCAAAGCAAATTAATTCAATGTAAATATTTGAATTTATGGATGGTACTAAGTAGACCAATTATCCCAACCATTTGGTGAAGGGGGGAAAAATATCAATCAGACTCTTCAACTACAGATAACTAATTAGTGAGTACTTCATTATGCTACAAGAACGTTATTATTTAGTTATTTATACATTTTCAATTTTCAAATAGATTTTCAGTGTTGAAAAAGACAAACATTGAATCAATGTTGATTTTTGGTCAGCTTCATTTTAGACAACTTAGACATAGGCTATATGTCATCCATCTGTTTCCTCATTCAACACTTTTTCATATTCACATTCATGTTCCTCATTTTGGTTAATGCATAATGTTGATTCAATGTTGGTTCAGTGGTGGTCTGCTATCTGGGTAATGTTTCAACAAAATTACCATATACTACAGTTATTGACTACAATAAAACATGATCACATGGTATTAACCACAACTGTCATGAATAAAAATGAAATTATAATGAAAGACATATTCTAATATCAGAAGAAAGTAAAACAAAGTAAAAATGTATAAACATGCTTAAAACTAAATATACATTTATTTGAGAATAAAAATTATAATGATCAGAAAATGTATCCTTACAACAAGATATATTTGTTGTCAAAATGTTTTATATTGTTTTAAGGATACATTTTATGTTTATTTTACTTATAAAACTATTAAAATATTGACGTTTATGCAAACATTTGAAAACAAGTATCAATTTTAAATAATTGTGTTTCTAAATTAATAATATTTTATTTTAATAGCGTTTCTAAATTAATAATATTTTATTTTAATAACGTTTAGATTTGTTTAAGAAAATATTTATTTGCAGTGAAGCCTAGAAGGGCAGGGCATTGGGCAACTAACTAGCAGTTTAACGGAAACTATGGTTACCAAGGTAAATCGACTAGGATACGGTAAGAATTCAGGTAGGCCTATACAATACACTTATACGACCTAAAAAATAAAAGTACGAAGCAAAACAAAAAATGACGACATCAACTTTCAACGCAACAAAATGCAACTTACCAAAGTAAGCAGCCAGACCGCGAACAGCACGCGCTCATACATCCTGCTGCTGTGTGTATGTGATCTACAGTGGTTGAATTTCTCTGGACTCCACCACACTGCGTGTATCTCACAGACGAGCTCGGATAAAGTCCTCTGGGCGCGGTACGGCTCTCATGCCATTGAAGTCTTTATCATGGGTGTGGCATTGCCTCTACCTCTCACTTGATGTATCAATAGGGCTGAATGGGAGTCTTGAGTACACTAAACAGGTCAACAATGCTTTGTCCCTGACTTCCTTACTTGGGAAGCTCTGGGAGGCTTAAACTCCACCCCAAACTGCCCCTTAAAACTCCCTCTGAGTTTGTGTGTGTAGCAGAGAGAGAAAGAGAGAGAGGGAGGTTATACTTTAACAGAGTAGACTTTCACCTGTTATACCATCTGACTTTCCAGACATGATTAATGCATGACACAATTAATCTCCTTTTTTTTTTTTGGGTGGAGTGCAGGGGGTGATTATACAGTCATCATTGCATTTACACATTCAGCAAATTTTTTTTTTTTTTTTTTTTTTTTAGGTTTTGCATTTAATCACCGGTTAAGTCCTTTAAAAAAAAATAAAAAAAATAAAAAAGCAATCCCAGCTTGAAACCACTCACATGTGCACGCCTTTTTCACGTGGGGCGTGATTTATTCATTTTAAATTATTACCTTTCATGTTTTTGTGGCTCTGTGTGTCACTGCATGGCTTCAGTTTTCACTGTCTGACACTGGGATGCATTTAGCTTTGTATGGAAGTATGCAGAGTTTTTAAGGAAATCGGGGGGACGGGGTGAACAACAAGTAGAAAATTAGAACAACAAAATGACAGGATACATGCTTCCCTTCAACCAAACTCTTGAAACACTGATAAGAGAGTGACTCAGACTGAAAAAATGACTGAGAGAGACTCACGAGAGCTACAAAAACATCACAAAACACAGAAAGTGTTCAAATAATGATACTATTATGTGCTTTCAATATGGTGCAATTTAACATGAGACTTAAATCCCATGTTTTTGTTGAACAAACTATAAGGTAAGTGAGATAATTATCAGGCCATAAAATTAACTTAACCGGGTCGCACCTTCCAGACTTTTTCCAATAATTTAAATCGCACAACCAGTCTGTTGAACTAAATGTCATTTAAGAAAAAAAAAAAAGAAAAACTCAATTTTATTAAAATACCAAAAATAAAAAACAGCTGTCCCAAAATTGCACAACCATGTTACCATATGACAAAATCACACAAATGTATATAATATATGCATTTATTTATTTATGTTGTTTGTTTGTTTGTTTATTGTTTATTTATTAATCATTCATTTATAATTAAAGCTGCAAAATTGGTAGATCTAATATAAACTGAATTGAAATTAATGAGCTCATATAATATTTAGTCTGGCCTTCTGAGGTTGATTATCATAATTTCTGAAGATTGAGCATCTCTTTCTCAGGTTAAGAAAAGAAAAGAAAAGAAAAGAAAAGAAAAGAAAAGAAAAGAAAAGAAAAGAAAAGAAAAGAAAAGAAAAGAAAAGAAAAGAAACAAAAGAAAAGAAAAGAAAAGAAAAGAAAAGAAAAGAAAAGAAAAGAAAAGAAAAGAAAAGAAAAGAAAAGAAAAGAAAAGAAAAGGAAAGGAAAGGAAAGGAAAGAAAGAGTTTCTGTGTAAAGCACCGTTATTTGAACTTTGTTTTGAAGTGACTATTTACGCAATTTTATTTCTTATAACATTTCAGGCTATATTGATAGTGTCATTTTCTAAAACTAGGCTGGACTTTCTTTGCTGAAAAACAGAAAGGGATTAGTGATAGCCTATGTGCTGAAACAAACAATGGACAAAGACAGGTAGTGTTTTTCACAGAAAGTTGTATTTCTTGTTTCTGTTGATCATTTATCGTGTTTTTAGACCCTTTTACTGGAGTGTGTGGAAGCATGACAGCCGGGAGATGAGCATGTTGCAATTGTGATGGTGTTTGTGTGAAGGGGAGGTGGAGGATGGGTCGGGTTCGGTGGAAAGGAATTTGGCAGAGTCCTGTCAATAGTGTTGAGTCTGTACTATTGTGCACACATGCAGCCAAACAGATCACTGAACTGTTATACATTTACTACCTTCATTTTATTACAGGACACACAGATGTCTGACACGATCAAGAGAGAGTTTGCTGAGAGGGCGAAACCATTGACTTCTCCTATAGTGCTCATGGTGTTTACGTCTTGTTAGGTGACTAAATTATGCACATGCACTGTAAGGGAATTAGAACTTATCAAAGGATAATTGGCCTTTTAGTTCTGAATCACTTAAAAATGTGAATGTTAATTCATTAAGTCTTCAAAGGCATATTTGCCATTGTAAAGAACCGCTTTTTGTCAATAAGTAAGTGGAATTTATGTAAAAGAATTATCAATTGATACATTTTAATTATTTGTACACTAGTATAACCGGTCTACAAGAAAAGATAGCCTTCACAGCAAGCCTTCAAGGCCAAATGTGTCCTCTGAAACACATCAAGTCAAGTCACCTTAGTGCTTTATACAATAGGCCTACATATAACAGAATCAATGCAAACTTCAAATTTGAGAGCACTTATATTTCTGCTGTAAAGCAGTTCTAAAAAAAATATAATGTCAGCTCAAGTCAGTCAACAGAAATTCCTTGGAGAAAATATTAAGGGAATGTTCTCAGAATGAAGACAGTATTTCCATAGGTACAACTTAAACAGCGAAGATGGATGGTTTCAGCATTGGTTCACCAACACTGTTGACTGAATAATTATGTTATTGCGACACATGTCCTGGTGAGCACCCATGCCCCAGGTGATGAACTGCATGTTATCAGTCTCCACCCCATGACCAAATCTTATCCTTTTCCGAAATGTTGTCCTTCACTTATGCTCAAAACAGCACGTTTTTCTCAGCAGAGATTTGTATGACAGCATGAAAACGAAATTATCATAGCAGTAGATTTTTTTGTTTGTTTGTTTTGTTTATTTGCAAACACTCAGCAAGGTGTTGCAGCAAGGATTAAATAAAGGCTGGATCTAGATGCAACAGTAGATTTGAATGAAAACTAACTCAAAATAACACACTCCAAATACAAAAACAGAGCAACCACTTAAAATAGCTGCAAATAACTATTGGACAAAGAACACTACAAACAGAGGGCTATATTTACAAATGTAGACCAATGAAAGGAAATGAGAAACAGGTGCAGTGCATTAAAGGTGAACTAAGAAACTTTTTTACTTTAACCGAACAGCTTCGGAGTCATTGGAGTAGTTATATGACTTTTTTCGGGTTGAATGGTGTTGTCTCGCACCCCCCAAGCGCTGTGAGCAGAAAAAACACCTTTGCAACTTTGAGCCGGCGACCGCAACGTCAAGAAGTATCGCGTGATATCAGGTTTCGGGATGTAACGAAAAAAAATCTGCTAAGATTCTGTCATTATTGCGCTCCCTCACGCTGTTCGAACCCGAATGAAGAAGACGTTTTAAAGAATGTCCCATCTGCTTTGATGTCATTGATCTACTAGCCTCTGGTATCTGAGAGTCACCAACGAGTTTTTCGACAGTGTTGTCAAATATCTATTCCGAAGCTGTTGGGGGAGCTCTATAGAGAAACCTGTGAGCAAAAAGCGAGAATACAGCGAAGAAATTCCCGAAACTGCATAGCCCTGCTTTAACCAAACAATGAATAACCTTGGTAACAAATAATAACACCGGAAACAGAACAGGAAACAATAAAAAACCAACAAACAAAATCAAGTCTAAGAGAGGAGGGCGGGAGGGGGCTGAAGAGGAGGACGTGGAGCTGGCAGAAGGGACCAGGGAGGACATGACAGTGGAAGGAGCCAGGGAGTGACCCCAAACAGAGCCAGGGCCAATAGCCCAACTGACTGAGGTGGAGACAAGGGTGGTAGAGACCCAGGCAGAGCTTAGGAGATGAAGACCCAGGAGCGGAATGGGAGGCTCACAGGGCCAAGGAGGAGATGGGGACTTGGCAGACTGAGGCGGAGCCGGGGTGAGCGAGGACAACGGTGGAGCCGAGGGAGCATGGAGTCAAAGTGGAGCCGACGGGTCGACAGCATGAGGTGGAGTCCAGGGCTCGGAGGCCTGAGGTGGAGCTCGGGATCGAAACACCAGGGTGGAGCTGGTGAAATGGAAACCCAAGGTGGAGCCACACTGCTTGGTGGAACCAACAAAGGAGCAGCCGAAGGGCTAAGGGGGCCAGCATAGATGGGGCCAAAGAACTGGATGGCATAGGCATGGTGAGTGGGAGTGGGAGGCATGCCCTCTTTACTTCCACATGAAAATACATTTAGTAATGTTCATTCTATTCTACACTGTAAAAATACTTTTTTCAAAGATGTAAATAAAGCAAGGATTATTGGAGTATGTTTTTCATGAAAATACTTTTTCAGTCTTTCTGCAAACTCTGTATTTGGTGGGGTAACTGTGTAATGAAAACACCCATTTTGTATGTGATAAGAAATAATAATCCTGATATTCTTGATGTGAACATGAACATTTTGTGATGGGTGATGTTGAAGCCCTGAAGCTTCTCTTGACTCTGGGTGTGCACCTGCCACACCTGCTGATGTGCAACTTCTGACTGACAGATGAAAATCACACAAAGTTTTGTCATTATAGCTGAATCATGAGAAAATTTGTGTACGAATCAAGGTGGGGCAAAAATCTGACTTTAAGAAATTGCTCACTAGCGTAGGAGTTGTAAATTGAGATGAATGGAATTGGAATTGGAAACACAAGAAATTCAAAGCGGAACATCAGAGTATTTTTTTTTTACCAATTACATTATTAACTTTGCCAGTGTAATGTAAAATATTTGTAACTTTAATTTGTCAACTGATTAGACATTTCTCTAATATTGCTATTCTTGAACAAAAATTGAATACAGTCTACAGTCTTTAATACAGATTTTATTTTGCCATACAGCACCACAAAAAGTGCACTACACTGTTTTCAGATAGCCTAACTTAAAACTAAATATTGACAAAAATAAATTAGAGCATTCTGGGAACAAAGTGTCCTTGCACCATATGGACAATATAATGAAAGTTATAAATAACTATAAATACAAACTGTTGATTCATGTTTTGGAAACGCTCCATTAGCTGTATATTTACAGTATTTGTAATTAATATAGAAATGTTCATCATTTTTTATTATTATATTGAGAAAAATTAGACTTGCAGCAGTTTTATTCCCTTTTTTAACTTCCTTAAATTCAATTCAGATTTAAAATTATGCATTCGGTTTGCTGCCTTAATTGAAATTGAGGTACTTAAATTGATGCAATTCTGCAATTCTGAATGGTGCACAACACCAGCGGAAAGAGAAAGACAAAAGAGGAGAGAGAGAGAGAGAGAGAGAGAGAGAGAGAGAGAGAGAGAGAGAGAGAGAGAGAGAGAGAGAGCGAGAGAGAGAGAGAGAAAGAGATACCAGTCACTAAACCAAGTGTGAGATGAGATGTGATAACTGTTGACTGTGAACGTACAGCTGCTATTGATACACACTGACAGAACATGTCCCAGATGCCTCCAAACCCCAAGCATGAACCACAAACCACTTTCACTCCCAGAGTTATTTTCAGATTTCTCCCAAATGTTGCTTTATAAAACCTTCAGTATTGTGTAGCACTCCTTTGTTTGAGGTAATGTGCTCTGCCTGCATGAGTACCGATGCATGCATGTAATTCAACACCTGTGTGGTAAGAGAGATCACTCTGTGCTCGGTTTGTTCAGTTTCTGAGCTCAGGTATGTGACGGTCTCTCTTATTTCCTTTCCCCCACTCTGCAGTCTCTCAATGTATTACAATATTTTCTGACTGAAACATGACGTTTTTTGGGCCGCTAAAATTTAGTTTGGGGGCATTGGAAGTCATCATCAAACGTCACTTGTACTGTACTTTGGGTGTGACATACAGCATGTCACATATGCATGTGAGAAATGCAGATGTGTTACAGATAGATTTGTTTGATGACAGTCAGACAGTGAGTCAGTGGTTTCACCCTATCGGCCTCTCATAGCACTTAATCAGTGTCTTATAAAATGTCTTCAATTTTCTGATTCTTTCTCTGTGCCTCTATACACACAAATTTTGTTTTTATAACAATTTGAAATAATATTTTTTTATGTACTATTTCAATTTTATAGAACTGCAACTGAAAAAAAGTATAACGGTTTCCACAAAAATAGTAAGCGACACAACTGTTTTCAACATTTATTATAATAAGAAATGTTTTTTGAGCAGCAAATCAGGATTAGAATGATTTCTGAAGGATCATGTGACTGAAGACTGGAGTAAATGGTTGCAATACAAAACAGTTATTTTAAATTGTAATAATACTTTAAATATTACTGTTTTTACTGATTTCTGATCAAATAAATGCAGCCTTGATGAGCACAATACTTTTTTCAAAAACATAAAAAAAATCCTACAGCCACTTTTAATTGGTAGTGTCCCTTATAATGTACTGATAATCTGATACTAAAATAATGCATAGGCTTAACATTAACTAAATACTAGTTGTTATTGTTATTTATTAATGTTAGTTAATATCCAGCTGTATTGTTTCTTCATGTTAGTTCACAGTGCATTACCTAATGTTAACAGATACAACCTTTGATTAATAATGTATTAGTAAATGTTGAAATAAATATTAACTAAGATTAATAAATGCTGCAGAAGTAATGTTCATTCTTAACTATCACAGTCTGTAGTACATATAAAAATGTACACAAAATTGAATGTAGATGATTTTAAGCTGGAAAATGTTTTTTTTTATGGGTTTCATCTCTTCTTCTTACAAAATGTAATTTACAATAACGGTAATTTGATCAACTTTTCTTTTCTTTTTTTTCTATAAAAATTTAAGACATTTACATAGTTACTTTCGAGATGTGTCAATTTTTTTCTGTCGAAATACTGATATTAAAAACCAATAAAAAATTAGGGGATTTTATCATTTTCTTTATGCCATGGAAAATTTTGAATTGTTTTCCTACACGCAAGAGATCAGATATTTTGCTTTTTATGACAAATATTGTAACAATTATAACTAATTGTTGCAAACAAAAATATGTTTAATAATTAAAATATATAATTTCATTGCTATGGTAATGACAGTTTGTGTCGGTATAAGGACTCAATGTTAATGGAACATGTTACAGATGTAATCTTAGGTTACTGTATAAAACAGTAACAGACAAAAACACACACATATTATCTAATATATATATATATATATATATATATATATATATAGAGTCAGGACTTTTGGCAATGTTCTCCCAAAAATGAAATTTAGCTAATGATTTACTCAACCTCAAGTCATCCCATCATAGCTGTATATGGCATTCTTCTTTTAGACGATACAATCGGAGTTATATTAAAAATGTCCTGGCTCTTCCAAACTTTACAATGGCAGTGATCAGCTGTATATTTATTGAAGTCCATCAAAGTTAATCCATCCATGATAAAAGTAATCCACACAGCTCTGGGGGGTTAATAAAGGCCTTCTCAAGTGAAGCGATACGTTCATGTAAGAAAAATATCCATATTTAAAACTTTATCGACTAAAATAACTAGCTTCCCGCAGACGGCCTACGCAAGTCGACTTACGCCACAGGAGTAACACTTGACGATGTATGACATAGGATGTAGGAGTAGCGTAAGCTTTGACGCCTCTCGCGGTTCAAACAAACAGGGCTGAGCAACAACCTCAAGCTCCTCTGACATTTCTCTTTAAAAGTTCTCGTTTTAGACTTCTAATTCGTGACTGGTGTTTTGTTTTGCTCTATCCTCTGCACTTCCACGTTCGTAATTACGTTGTGCATCAAGGTCAAGTGTTACTCTTTCGCCGTTAATCGATGCGTACGGCCGTCTACCGGAAGCTAGTTATTTTAGTCTATTAGGTTTTAAATATGGATATTTTTCTTACACTAACGCATCGCTTCACTTCAGAAGGCCTTTATTAACCCCCGGAGACACGTGGAGCACTTTAATCATGGATGGATTCACTTTGATGGAATTCAAAACAGAAATGGCCATTCAAGGCTTGGAAGAGCCGAACATTTTTGAATAAAATTCCGATTGTATTCGTCTGAAAGAAGAGAATTAAATTAAATGGTTAATCATAATTTCTTTCTTCTAAAAACCATGAATTGTACATAAAAATACATATAAAGTGATGTTAAACCATTTATAATGTGCAAGCACAGAATAGTTAAAATAAATAAGTAAAATAAAAAATAAAATAAAACTGTGCTAATATGAACAGAACAGAAACCATGCTCTGAAAAAGCATAAAATAAATAAATAAAGATTTACTGGTTATATTCTGTGAACAGAAATAGCAAGGTCTGGCTAAATCTCTGACTACGCATGGCTGACTGTAGGAAACGGTTGTTTATTGAGACTAGACACGCCTACCACCTCTCTGGCCTTATCACTGAGCTCAGGTTTCAGTCCCAGCCGTTGCCATGGAGCTGTTTTCTTTTGACAGTGCTCTTAAAGCGACACAAAGAAAAAGAAGGTAAAAGAAAAGAGTGCACTCATACAAGAGAGGAAAGAGGGAGGAAGAGAAAGGGAAATGGGGATTGTGGGATTGTGGGAGACTGGGAACTGTGACATTCTAAACTTTTGGAAATATGAATTAACAGAATGCTGTTATGAGACTAACCATGAGAACACTTGGGAGCGGACGTGACAGAGCGAGACAAAGAGAATGAAACTAATGATGTGTTGAAAAGAGAGAAGGGGAAAAAAAGAGTCGTAGGAATGTACGAGAAATGCAAGGGTGTGTCAAAGGCCAAATGGTCATACATAAACACCCAGACAAACTTTCACTGCCTGCATGGAGATATCAGGGGCTCCCTTAATTGATAAACTTTGAATGTATTAAAACATTAAAAATAAATTTTTTAAAAATTTAAAAAGTTTTTTTTTTTTTTTTTTTTTTTTTTTTCTGTTTTGAAAGTCACAACACTATTAACGCAGTAAAACAAAAGTTAACAAAAATATTGCACACAAAAACAAGTCCATAACTTTACTGCATGCAAATCTTTGATAAAGAGGCAGTATAGAGTATCTATTTAAAATTGGACAGATACAAATATATAAATATATAAATATATAAATATATAAATATATAAATATGTAAATATGTAAATATGAAAAAAAAAAATATAAAAAAAAATACCAAGAAAGAACATGATCTTTATTGGATTTGTTGTGCATTGAATATGAGTGTTTATTAGCACCAACAGGTGGCACTAATCTATTTGTGAAACAGGATTGTACAGTAAATTGAGAAAACCATTTAAAATTCCTGAATTTGAATTGAATTTGAGGTAAAAAAAGAAAAAGAAGAAGAAAAAGAAAAAAAGAAAGACAGTTTTATTTCAGAATGCAACTCAAATTTAGGGAGGGTTGAAGGCACAACACAATCTCATTCCATTTGCCAAATTGGTGGCTAAATCATTTGAATTTCAAATCTCAGTCGTAAATTTTCTTAACTTCAAGCTTACTTTTTTTATTTTATTATTATTGTACGTTTTCATTAAAAAACATGCAAATTAAAATGAACTAAATAAATAGCTGTTATTTTTATCATTGAAAAGCAACTTTGTAGATGTTGAATTTTTGAAAATGTTTAAAACAATTGAATTATTTTTAAGAAAATTACTTTTGTGGTACAGAACACTTCATTTACCATAGTGGTCACCTGTTGAATTTCTTTGAATTACAATTCAATAAATTCCTCTCCCATTCTAATTAAAATTTCAAATCTTCAAATTCCAAATGGTTCAAAATCACATGCAAAAGTCTTAAATAGTACATTCAACTTGGATGTTTAAGTCATTAGAAACTTAAATTACATTAAACTGACTTAAAAAAAAAGTTGAATCTTGTATAACTTAAGTTGAAATTTTGAGTTTACTAAAAGTCTAAAAAAACGTAACTTTTTTTAAGAGTTAAAGCAATTTAAAAACATAAGTTGTCAGCTTATTGATCTTATATATTTTTTTGCAGTGTAAATGAAAATGGATCTAATTCTTCAATTCTGAGTTTTGCACGACCCATGTGGAAGTCATCACTGTTCTAACAGTTACATTAAACAAAATTAAACTGTCTTGCAACAAATTAAGCTAACCTACCAAAACTAACAAACCTCTCCATGTTGAAGAAGAAAGACTACAATAGTTAATGCTTCACCCTCTTGAATAAGTACTGGTAGAGATTTTGGGAACTTAAAACCCTCCCCTTAACCTAACCTAACCCTTACAAATGTATATGCGTAATACCTGGCCTCACTGTTCACACGCCCCTAAGCTTTTCCTTACCTTAGTATCACACTTTATCATAATCTTAATCATAATCAAACTCTAATTTTAACCAGATCCCTATCCTGGACTACACCAAAATTAACCCTTGAACAGTCCTCTTCTAGTGCTGGCTGAACCATATTTCGGCCCATCCGTATGTGGGGTGTGAAATATATGTTCCTCCACAACCACAAATTAAAATAACATCTCAGCACTGCACATGAGTATGATGAGTATGAGAGCATCGGTTAGGCGGTTGGAGCGCTGGAAACTAGGGCGTTTTCTCCTGAGCGATCACACACCTTCCCGCAAACACACCCTGTATAAGCCAGCCTGACACTCCTAATGGCTCTCACTGATTTCACCGTGAGTCATACAATCATTGTACACAGGCAACAAGCGTGTGCATGCAACTGTCTACAGATACAGACCTGTTACTGTTTATCATCCAAACTCAAGGGAGTTTCCTGCAGGACTGGTTTTCTGTACTCTGTGTTTTTTTACATTCTCCATCCAAGAACAACATTAGACAAGAAAAAAAAATTCAACAAAAGACTTCCTGAGAATGTATCTTGAATTCTCTATTTCCACGGTGGCAAAGTGCTGTTTAAAGTTTAAACTTCAGGTAAATTATGTTAGATTTGAGCTTATAACAAGGGCAGTGTGAAAAATAAATAAATAATAATTCTGGATTTATTCTCAAAAAAAAAGTCTTGCTTTTTCTTCTCAAGTAAATGTCTTGTTTTAACGATTTTTTTTTTTTTTTACTGAAAACATTAATATAATTTTTTTGTTTTTATTATTTGGCTGATAATTATTGTGCTACATAAGCTAACCCATAGATCAAAGTAAATTTTCACAAAGTTGATGGAGCTATTACTATTTCTATTTTTCCAATTAACGTTAATTTCTGATTATGTCTAAAGTGTTTGACCTGCAGTAAATGTCATGGAATCCCTCTTTTTCTTTTCTTCTCTCTCTTTGAGTGTCTTTGTAAAGCAGATTTATGACGGCTCGGACAGCGCAGGCTTCATCTGAATGGAAGTCACATTCAGGATATTCTCTAAATGTGTGCAAATGGCAAAGCCTTGCTATTCAGACCCTCTCTGCAGGGCCCCTGCAACCACCCTTGGAAATCCTTAACCTTCATATATCCTCTCTGTGAGACCCAAGGCCCTTTTAACATCTCTAAAAACATACTGAATTCTACATTTTATACTTCATGACATGATGATTTGAAATTTGTTTCATTGTATTTTTCGAATTGAGACAAAGTCAGCAAAGCGCACAGTTACTGGGAGTGAGTAAGTGAGAGACAGATTCAGCTAAAGTGGTCTCGCCCACTTCTTTCTTTGCAAATCTACACCTCCTTAAAGCAAGCGGGCATGCCATAACCTCACCATTTCCAAAAAAGCCCTCTCTTTTCCACGGAAGTGCATTTGCCTCAACAACCAAATAAGTTCACATGCCAAATAAAACATGATCAAACTATTTTTCGGGAATAACTCTTTGTACAGTTCCATGTAATTCAATTGAAAAGGATTTGCTGTTTAGTTGCGTAGAAGGGCAAACCCTCAGACACGTTTCGGTTCAGACATTTATGACCAACTTTTAATAAGCACATGCTAAGGTGTGAGTTCAGGTGTGATTACTAATGAAGAACAGCTCAAAGAATACAGCTTCTGATCTTTAATGAAGTTAATTCCTGGCTTTTCATAAGAACCTCATCCTTATGCGAAATTATCGTTTATTTGTGATTTAAAAATGAGTGATCTCAGAATTATTTTAAGATGTATTATTTCAATTAAACAGCATAAAACTGCTGATGTCAAAACATCCACGTGAGATAGTACAACATAATCTTTAAAATTGCTGTTAATGAGCATGGTGGGTCATTTGCAAAAGCATGCCTTTTGCGTCATGTATGCGCCAACTTTAATATTATGTATGTGTATTTATAAAGGCATATTAGCACATATGTTTTTACATTGCTTTAAATCATCAAAATAAGTTGAGCAATTTTCATAGATTATACAAGATTAAGCTTATTTTTAAATCAGTTTAGTGTAAATTAAGTTGAAATGACTTAAACATCCAAGTTGATTGTACTTGAAAATTTAAGGCAGCAACTTTTTTTACATTGTTAATATATGAAGAGTTCAGATGCAAAAAATGTTCTCTAAAATGATCATTTTATCAAGCTTGTATATTTAAGTTCAGTAATTTCACTTAAATTACAATTAATAGGTCATTTTCATTGCCATTTAAGTGAAATTACTAAACTTAAATATACGAGCTCGATAAAAATGATCATTCTAGAAGAAAATTTCA
>FLSR01004872.1:22102870-22117442 GCA_900092035.1 Leuciscus waleckii
TATATATATACTATTATTAATCTGTACATAAATTGAATAAATAAATACAAATTTTCAGTCATTTTCTAAAAAACTTATTTTGATGTTTAAGTTTTGAGGAGTTTTGAACTCCTCAAAACAAGTACATTTCTACTATTTTGCTATTTTATTACTTTATTTTATATTTTGTTTGTTTATGTTTGTCAGTAGTTATGTGAAATAGTCAACCCTGACTGTAAACACCTAATTACTGAAAACTAACTGGAATTTTTTTTTTTCTAAAAATGTATAACCATTGGATTCACTTTTCATCATGAACACTGTCAACCTCCTTTTTAAGGCCTATAGCTATTATTCCAAGTTCCAACATATGTTAAAATGCATTACTTTAGCTCAAGATTCACAATTCAGATAGCTATTTAATTGAAGACATTCTTTGTCAGATTATTATACATTTTTATTAATTTATTTTGTTTGAAATTAACCATGGTTTGCTACAGAGACCATAATTTAACCATGGTATTTGTAGTAAAACTGTGTTTATTCAAATCGTAATCAATCTGCCAAAAACAATAGTTACTACACATTTACTATAATAAAACCATGGTTAATTTTCCATGTGATGTTACTCATAGGACACTGCATGAAGAGTTAAGGATGGGTCTTGTGGATATACGTTTTAATACTTAACTAAAATACTACACCCATGCCACCCTTTATGATCAATATAAAGTAATTGCGAAAATTATATATTCCCACCCATCTCTCTCTGTCTCTCTCTCTCTCGCTCTCTCATATTCACACACACAAACACACCCATCTTTGGACGTTAGGTCCCCTTTTAACCAGCAAGGTGAGGGTGTGGGAGAAAGTTTTAATAAGGATTTTTATCTAAAGCGCCTCGGATCGACCTCATTCGCATTCTCGTTCATCAAACAGCATCATCTGCCTCAGCGGGATATATTAAAACGTTCCCATAAGCAGCAGCTGAAAGCAGTGGATCTCAGGTGATCAGGAAATACCGTGTGTTCCTCCTGCCATGGCCCGGCGTATATCGCCTGCTGTCGCTTTTCTCTTTTGTTTTGGATTATCGGTAAGTTTGTCGTGTTTTTAAATATCTATCAACAGATATGCACGTTAACAGAGGCTACTTAACTTTATTCTTTCTCCATTTTGGAAAGTGTCGTTTTATAAACCGAAAAAATCGTAGACTGTGCGTCTCTCATAAAACTGAAATTGGTTTTGTTTATTCTATTTGTTTGGTAGCCTGTTTGTTTATAGTATACCTTCGATATGTAAAGCAACCACATAAAGTTAATGTGAAAAAGTCACTTCATTGAGCTCGTGTCTCTCTTTTAACTCTTAAAATGCCGGAGGGGAATCGACTCAATTGTCCAACCCTTACAGAAATTTACCATGGCAACTAAATATTGTCATAACAACTAGTTTCATCTATAAGTGGTATTATTCAAAGCAGTCAATAAAATAAAGTGAACTTTGATTTTACTAAGGCAACAATTTAAGTTTATTAAATTAAACTTTATTATTATTATAATTAAACGTAAGTTTATTTAGTGTCTTGAATTTTTGTGTGATATGACATTAGGCACAATTAGTAAGTGTCAATCAGTAAATAGCCTACATTTTTTATAAAATAAGAGAGATTTAGATTTTTCTACATTGTTGTGGAGATCCCCAACTTAGGCTACTTATTATGGTTTACATTAGTCATCACCATAATGGCAACTGTAGTAGTGTTTTGCTGGAAACTTAAATGACGGAAACCTCCACTATGTACCATTGTGTATTTTTGTAAAGGGAATTTCAGAACAGGCTCTGTCTGGTATGAGACAGACAGCTACAGCAGTCAAACTGGATCTGCAAGGAATATGTATAGTTTGCTCTTTCAATTTCAGGAGTGTTAAAATTCCCTCCCTCTGGCACCTTAATGTTTTGTAAATTCTTAATAAGATTTACTGAAATTCTTATGAATATGAGTTCATTTCACTGAACTTATGAATATGAGTTCATTTCACTGAGTAAAATTGAGTTGAGTAAAATGATGACTAAATGAGTGCATTCTAAAAAAAGATTTTTTTTTATCTAGAATGTGTTACACTTGATCTCAGTGAAGGAATATTTTACGGCTTTTATCAATATGTGGGTATATATTGTGTAAGAGAGAAAGTGCTTCTAAAGTGGTGTAAAACATCTCTCTCTTGGGTTAAAATCACAAAACTCAAAAGCATACAGTTAATTGTAGTGTTTTGCACCTTGAATTTATGTATCAAATGTTAAGGTTCTACTCATTCATATGATTATGAATGCCTTGGCTCTATTTTTAACAACTTAGCCTAATCCTTATATCATTATTACACAAAATGTGGTGTCTCCATGTATCACAATAAACTTTTGTAGGGAACACTTGTAGTAGTAACTATTGAATCTTTGTACAGTACAATGCAGAAATGCACAGTGAAATGAAAGAAAAACCCTTAGTAAGACATTACAACTTATATTTGTGAGAGTAATATGGATAGGATTGTGGGTTTTGGTCACAATAATATTTGCATTTGGTCTCATAATACAAGTACAATCTAAAAACATGTATGTACACAATAAGTCCATTGTATCAAAATATTAATTTAAATGTGTGTGCACATGCTTTATCTTAGTTGTGTGTGGTCTGATTAAGGTGATCTTGAATTAAATGGAATGCATTTAGCTTTTGCCAAGTTTTTCTTCATCTTATCTTTCTTAATTAGAAGTCTACTGAGGTGGGTTGAAGTAATGACTTCTGTGCAATGCTTTTTCTGCAGTTGCACATTTTTTGAGGTTTATATTACTGTCAAACCACTTCGTACGAATTCATATTAATTTATTGTGGTTAAGTTTTCCTGTAAACAGACAGGATGACCTAGTGTCAAAATATGCATGCATGCAAGTTGCAACAACAGAGTTTCGATCATTTATAACGACTTATTTGTAATGAATCATTTACAAATCCTTTATTACCAGGAAGGGTAACAAATATAAAAAACAAGTCCCTGTCTCCTTTCCAGTTGTGTGTGAAAAAAAAAGAAAATCAGTTTTCACAAATAGTTATTGTGCATTTCTGTTTTCCCGCAGTATGTGTTTGAGGCTGAAGCCAGATTCCAACACTCTGGAGCCCTCCACAGGCAGAAGAGAGAATGGATCGTCCCTCCCCAAATCCTAGAAGAGAATATTGATTACACCAAGAGAGAATTCATTGCAAAAGTGAGTGAGCCTTTGTCATATATGCTTGCATAAACATTACTGTATCAACGTACAAGCAAATAAACTTTACAATAATGTTCAATTTGTTAACATTATGTGCTAACAATTAAAAATACTTATAAATAATTTATTAATCTTAGTTAATGTTAATATCAGCAATTACTAAAACATTATTTAATCAAAAACTGTGTCTGTTTGTACTATTGGTAACACTTTACAATAAGGTTTCATTCGTTAACATTAGTTAATTAATTAGTTAACATGACAATGAAAAGTACTTCTAAAGCATTTATGAATCTTAGTTAATGTTTATTTCAACATTTACTAATACATGAAATTCTAAATTTATGTTAATATTATTGAATGGCCCTGAGCTAGCATGAACAAATAATGAACAGTTGTATTTTTATGAACTAACGTTAACAAATATGAATAAAAAACTGTAACAAATGAAAGCTCATTGTAATTTAATGTTTGTAAATGCATTAACTAATGTTAACTAATGGAACCTTATTGAATTATTTAATGTACCTGAGCTAACCAACAATGAACAATTGCTTTTTTTTTCTTCTTTTTTTTTCTTCTTTTTCTTTTTTTTACTAACGTCAAAAGTTTTGCTCATTGTCAGTTAATGCATCTCATGTAAAGTATCACCAATAAATAAATCACAAGGCACCAGCTTTTTCACCAAGAATTGAAAAGTGAAAAAGATATTTTCTTATCTCATCTATTTGCAATTCAAATTCATGTTATGCATAAAAAATACACAGAGAATTAAAATTTTAGCAGCTAATAAAATGGATGTCTGCAGTATCATTATTTGTGAGATTTAATGTCCAAATGATAATAAATGACATCACAAATATAAGAAATGACTATTATGTGAGAAATAAAGTCAAGATTACAACAATAAAGTTGTCTAATTTATCACCACATCACATGTGTGATATACATTGCAACAATATCTTAGGCATTTGATATTTGCAATGCTTCATTTCAATGTGTCAGTACACTGTGGGCTTGGTTGTTTTTTGTTTTAAAATATACATTTCTAATTTATCTAGATTCGCTCAGACAAGGAAGACCCCCAAATGAAAAATTTGAAGTACGAACTAAGGGGCGTCGGTGCAGACGAGCCTCCGTACAATTTATTTGTGGTGAATCCTGAAACAGGATTTATAAGAGTAACGGGAATCCTTGACAGAGAGTCCATTGCACAATACAATGTAAGTGACATGACCATGATGACAATGGTGATTGATGATGATAAAGTTGGCTTTAATACCTAATTCTTATTGATAAGAGTTAGCGATTTTGAAATGCATGTCTTCACCTCCACAGCTTAGAGGGGTTGCTAAATTCACAAATGGCGAAATTGCAGAGAGTGACATTGGACTACGAATAAAAGTGAAGGATCAGAATGATAATCCCCCTGTTTTTGAACGGATGAATCCAGGGGCTGTAGACGAACTCAGTGCAGTAGGTATGTGGCCTGCAGTTGTTCCAGCTGAAAAGAAATGTGACTTTATTTATACAATATACATAACAGTGATTATGATCAGGGTCTGAAATTAAAATCCACCGTGGTGGGTAATACATATCAACACACTAGCCAATTGGATGGGTTATGGTTAATAAATTATGTTCTATCACTTGCATGGCACGCTATCCGAGCCCTTCCCCTCTAAGGATCCTCAAAAATTAGCAAAACAACGTGTAAAGAGGGAAACGCCACACAGTGCCACGTCTTTAAAAGTTGAACACATTGTTTTCTTTGGCCATATGCATGTCCATGGCATGGTGTTTCCCATCTGGTTTGCTCCACTGGAGCCCTAGGAGACGATCAAGAGGACACTTTTTCTAACCCGTTCTCATTATTGCCGCATGTTCAAGACTTTTAGGCAAATAGCGCCCTAGCGTCTTTATAGCTACGTGCAGGCAAGGCAATTATAAAAGAAGTCACAGAGAGTTCTGTCTTTATTTCGATTTTTTTTTTATTTGAATGATATCCGCGAACAGTGATTGACTGTCATAAAGCTGAAAGCAATACAATGATTCAGAATCAGATTTAATAATAAATAGGGTATATTTAAATCTAAGCTGTGACATTGATAATCTGGTTTATCTCTGATCATTTTGTTTTGACTAATAGAAGTTCTGAATTAATTTCTAACCCTGATTATGATAATTATCAAACTCTGCAAGGGGGTCAATAACTCTATTAATTTAAAATGCAATTTATTCATAAAGGGATTTCCGTTTATTTATTGTAATTCATTTTAAGTCCATAGAAAAACAAAAAGGCTTCACTGCTTGTTAATATTAGGTGTGTTCAGGTTGTAAAATGTCATGTGGTGCAACTCCCCAAAGATTGAGAGGGAGAAGCCCCCACCTCGACTCCTTTTTTTTAAAACCCCCCCCCCCCCCCCAAAAAAAAACTTTTATATGATATATTTCCCTCTTTAAAATATCTTTTGTTCTTTTTTTACTTGATATTTTGAATACATGATGTTTATACAGTATTAAAACAGTAAAAAAAATCAAAATAAATGAAACCAAAATTAATACAAATAGCACATTTCTAAGACCTTGCCACATGCTTTAAACTAAAAGATATTTCCTTTTTATTTATCTTGAGCACAGGACAGCAGGATAAAGATCAATTGCTCTGATGCTGATGAGCAAGGAAACCCAAACTCTCAAATCAAGTATGAAATTGTTGAGCAGCAACCAGGTGGGCAGATGATGTTCAGAGTTGACGATGATGGGACAGTCCGTGTTAACAATGCTAACCTGGATAGAGAGGTGAGTGGTTACGATCACTGTATCGAATGTGTATGATATCCAACATGTCACATGATGTAACACACAGACTCCATGTGTTTGCACTGTCACTTCTTCATTGACAGCAGTTATGAGCTTCTTTGTGTCAGTCCCAAATGTTCCACCCCAGGTGGCCTGTTATTGTTTCCATTTTTAAATGATGAATGCAGGAACAAAGACACTATGACTGGTTTTGTTGATCAGTATTGTAAATGATTCCATCTGTTTATTTACACACTGTCTCTCTCTTCAGACTATTGATCAGTATGTCCTGCTTGTCAGAGCATCTGATCTGAATGGTGCCGCAGGCGGCAATGCCGCCACAGGGACAGTCACCGTCAAGATCAATGATGTCAATGATAATGTGCCTATATTGCTAGGCCCAGTAAGAAAATGTCTACACGTTCTTAACATCCACAAGGTTTTAATATGTTGTTGTAGTGCTTGCAACTTACGTTTTTTTCACTCTACATAGTCTGAGGCCAGTATCGAGGAAAATACAGAGAACGTGGAGGTGATGCGATTCAAAGCAAGAGACCTGGATCTCGAGGACACAGACAACTGGGCGTCCGATTGCTATATTGCATCAGGCAATGAGGCTGGATACTTCAGCATTAAAATGGACCCAAAGACCAATGAGGCAGTCCTGATGCTTGACAAGGTGTGCAATGTTTTTTTTGTTGTTTTTTTTTGTAGGTTTGTCATGATACCAAAATGTCAGTATTCATAGCAATGTTGGTCAAATTCTCAATGCCAATTTCAATACCACATGAAAAATTCATGAAAAAATTTGCTATTCACAAACTTTCATGTATTTTTCAATTAAGTAAAAAAGTAACTATTTAAGTCTTATTCAAGTAAACAGTAAAAAATTAAGTGAAGCAAGTTGCTCTATTTCATTTCACTATTGTTGTTTAATTAATAGTCTTGACATAATAGACATCAGGCTGCATTTACACTGCGAGACCCAATACACAGATCCAACATTTTGACATACACTACGATTAACCTTTTGGGTCAGTAAGATTTTTTAATGTTTTTTTTAAGTCTCATCAGGGCTGCTTTTAAAAGTACATAAAAAACTGTAATGTTGTGAAATATTATTACAATTTAAAATAATTGTTTTGCAATGTAATTTATTCCTGTGATGCAAAGCTGCATTTTCAGCATCGTTACTCCATTCTTCAGTACCACATGGCTCTTCAGAAATCATCCTAATATGCTGATTTACTGCTCAAGAAACATTTCTTATTATTAGAAACAGTTGTGCTGATTAATATTTTTGTGGAACCTTTTTTTTTATTTTTTTTTTAAGGATTATTTAATGAAAGGAAGTTCAAAAGAGCAGCATTTATTTAAAATATTCATATTTTGTAACATTTATAAATGTTACCTTTGATCAATTATACGTCCTTGCTGAATAAAAGCATAAACTTCTTTCAAAAATATATTAACTGATCCCAGACTTTTGAATAGTAGTGTACTCTGGGGGGTTTTTTTCCCAAAAAGGATTCTATAACCATTCACATGAAACATAATCTACTGTTTACATTAATACATTGCAAAGATGAACATTTTGCAACAGATTCAAAAATAGTCAGACAATGAGTCAGTAATTGGTATTATCAATACAGAAGAAAGACTAGTATTGTTACCTTTTTTTAGTATCAACTTTCTTTAAAAGTACTGGTACTTTTAACATTGCTAGTTAGTTAGCTCTTGTTAGTTAATTGCATGCTAACTCGTACACGCTAGCATTGAAAAGTTCTAAAGCAGATAATACTCTCAGCCCTTTGCCTGAAGAAAGAATTTTATGTCCATTTTCCCTGCAGGCTGTTGATTATGAGGATGTCAAAGACCTGAACTTGGCTCGGTGTAGTCAACAAAGCTCCGTTCCACCCCTCTGTATCTGGAGCACAATCAGGAATGAATGTCAACTTTGGGGGCAGTGGTGCAGGTGCAGGAGGAGGAGGAGGAGGAGGAGGAGGAGGAGGTGGAGGTGGAGGTGGTGGCAGCGGCAGCAGTGGTGGTGGCAGTGGAAGTGGAGGTAGTAGTTCATGGTCATCGTCATCGTCAGGCGGTAACCTCCACAACGTGAAGATAAATGTGAAAAACCAGCCGGAAGGACCCAAGTTTCTGCCCCGAACAAAAGCCATCCCCATCTCAGAAGGCAAGACTTTTGACAGCAAAGAGATCATCGCACGTTACCCGGCTATTGATACAGACACAGGAAAGGAAGCTACCAACGTAAAGTACGTTTACATCAAAACAGTTTTATCAAAAATGAAGAGAAATCAGCATTTAAATCAATGATAAATGAGCCTGAACTATGTTCGCTTTTCCAATAGGTATATTAAAGCATCTGACCCAGATAACTGGCTGAGCATTGATGAGACTACAGGGGCCATTCGAATGAACAAGGCTCCTGACCGCGAGTCCAAGTATCTAGTAAACGGCATCTACTACGGCACCATTTACTGTGTAACTCAAGGCAAGTTCCAGGGAAAAGAGAAAACTTTTTAATCTTTGTTGTTTTATAAGGATGTGGATTTGGATTTTAGTATTTAGCCTATTAAATAAAAAGTATTTTTGAACTGTTGCCAGATGTTGCAAAAATATATGATAGTATACTTCAATAACTTATTGACAAATCACACTTCCAGTGTGGCATATTCTTGTTTAATATGACCACATGATATTGCAGATACATAACATGTCCTGAAGATGGCGGCATCTTCACATTTATCAGCAATAGTTACTGAGTCAGAGATGTTTGGAAGTACTGTAACCATCTGCAAGTTATATTGTAAAATACCAATTAACATTACTTTATATTTCATTTAATATAGACATTTATATTCTCTTAATTTTTTGCTATATTTCTTTTTCTTTTTAAATGTTTTGTCCTTTTTTAAAACAGACAACAGTTGTTCTTTTTCAACAACAGTTATTTATATTTGTTTATTATTATTTATCTTATTTTTATAATGTCTATATAAAATATGAATATAAATTTTATAAAAAAAAAAAAAAAATTGTCTCTCATAGACTTGCCTTCTAAGACGGCAACGGGTACCATTGCCATCCAGGTAGAGGATTTTAATGACCACTGCCCCACTTTGACAAGCGAAGTCCAGACACTTTGTACTGAAAAGGACGCGGTCTTAGTCACTGCAGAGGATCAGGATGCACCACCCAATGGATCTCCATTCACCTTCAATGTTGTCCCAGAAGGAACTAAGGGGAAATGGTCAATCGAGCATTTAAATGGTACACACCATCTATCTATCTATCTATCTATCTATCTATCTATCTATCTATCTATCTATCTATCTATCTATCTATCTAGTGTCACTGTGGGGTCTTTGTCTAAATGTTTTTTAGGTATTTAACTATTTCTAACAAATAGTCTAAACTGTTTTAGGTATTTTGTGTTGTAAGCAGTCAAACATATTAAGTACTTGTCAGAGGTCTATTAATTGGGATGTTATTACTGACTCTGTGTTTGAGATCTGCTGTTCTTCTCCTCATCAGATACCACTTCCATCTTCAGGACCCATGAAAAGCTGTGGCCGGGACAACATGAGCTGATGGTGGATGTTAAGGACCAGCAGGGGTTGGGATGTCCAGAACCTCAGAAAATAGTGGTGGAAGTGTGTACCTGTACAACCCAGGGGGGTTGTGACCGAACTGGAACGGGAAGGCTTAAGAAGGGGTCAAAGTTTGGAGCTGCTGGAATTGGCCTGCTCTTCCTTGGTTTGCTTTCATTATTGCGTAAGTAACCAAGTTCACAGAGAGATTATGATTTATAGTTATTATGGTGCTGAAATAAATGCTGTATTTCTCCTCTGTTACAGTCATCCCACTCATGTTGATGCTCTGTAATGTGAGCTGCTGGGATGGCAGGAGGTTTTACAGACATGCCCTATGACACTAAAGAGCATCTCATCTCTTACCATACTGAGGGCCAGGGAGAGGACAGGGTAAGAAATTTGAACATCTTATTGAATTACATAACAGGTGTGATATGTTATCAGGATTGAGATGTTATTTTTATCATAAAGCTAAATAAATCAAACCATTTTGTCTGTGACAGGATGTTCCGGTACTTGATAATATTGATGGTCTGATGATTGAATCCAAAAGTGTGGGTGGTATGCAGATTCCAGGTGGTCGAGGAACAGCAGGAGGCTACCTGGAATCCAATTCTATATCTGGTGGTCGTGGCTACAGTGGCTACAATGGTATGGGTATGGGTATGGGTATGGGTATGGGCTACATGGACTCGATTAGGAGAAATGAGACCCTTGAAATGAATAGAGAAGTGGCTGGAGATTTTGACGATATGGCCGTGTCAGAAAGGTTCCTGAATGAATACTATTCACAGGTAATATATACCTACTGGATAATGTGTATATAAACAATTAATCTACCTGTTATTCTATCTATGAATCGTTGGAATCGGTGGGTCATCTGTCCAGATTAACCAAAATCCATCGTCGCATAAAGTTGTTGTCCAGGAGAGAAAGGTTATGACAACACAAAGTATCAAGTAACAATGCAACACTCATACAGTACGTGTACAGTTGTGAAAGTGTTAGAGGGTTTAGAAAGCCGTAAAAAGTCTTGAAAAGCAATTTTTTGCTTTTATGCATGCAAATCATTAGAGTATCATGTTGTCAACATGTTTGGTCATGGAGAATAGGCAAATTAATGCTTGAAAAACTGGTTTTAATGCCCTTGAGTTTACTTCTTTGTATTTGTTGTGCATTATACATGAATTTTTCCCCCCTTCTTTTGTTGCATATTTGTGACATGTTACTGCATGTGTGCATTCAGGGTGTGTGTTCTGTAAAGACTATTATTTGCCAATACTACGCAGTTCTGGTTACCCTGAGGCCATTCCAGTGCAATTTATGCAAATCAGCTCAAAGCTATTTTAGTAATGAGCAGATGTACAGGAACCACCTATTAAATGCAGAAATCAGCCAAGCCAGAAGGGCAGATTTTTTTTTAGTATCCTGAAATGTACAGAGCTGTAAAAGACAATTAATAAATCACTTTTGGCATCAGGTGAACTACATTGTATGTTTTGGGAAGGTGTTTATAGGATAGATCAGAGTATGTTTGCATTTTTACAATATTGTTCATTCCTCTTTTAATCATTTCTAAACAGAAGCTTGTGGTTTTCATTTGCAGTGCATTTAAATACAAAGACCAAACACACATTCCAAGCAATAATGCATATGTGTATGAAATGAATGTTATGTAAAAGAGTCATATATTTGTAAAAAAAAAAAAAAATAATGATTTCAAAACATTTGTATTTAGCTATACAATAACTGAAGCACATTTCCTTTGAGCAATAGTAAGAATTTAATGCTAAAAAATAAATATATATACTACAGTTGCGGTGCTGGGCTTTTTCTATGACAGCTCTGGTTTGGTACCCAAAAATGGGAAGTGGGTTACAACTTTCCCAGAAATGGACTCATAGCTACATAGTGGGAAAATATGGAAGTGGTTTCGACAGTGAAACATTTTTCAGGGGTCAATAAAATATATTGTAAAGCAGCATAAGGCTGTTTAGAACTTTTTTTTTAAATGGTCATTTTTATAAATGTTTGATATGTTTGACTGTAAAAGACTACCAAAATACAATAAACCGTCATTTTTATGTCATCCAGTGTAATGTTGTATCTGTCCGTGGGCAAATGTCAACCAAAACATTCCTGTAGGAAAACTGAACTGTACAAGTTTGGGCTCAGAGAATTCAGTTGGCCAGTTTTGTTTCAATTGGCGAGAACAACATATTGACACAGAGACAACTTGAAATATCCACCTTTTTCCGAACAATCGTTTTAAAATATGGGTGCTGGTTTTGGGAACTGACTCAAAAGAACTGAAACAAATCATATCAAATAATAAGGCTGTGCTACAAATATTCCTTTTTTTGTCAGTTTGACTGAATGAGCAAAAAAAAACAGTTATCCATCAGAAAAATAATGAATCACATTGTATTTTAATGTGACGTTGATATCAAAGAATATCTGAGGCAAGTCCACTGCGCTCTGTTCAGATTCAGAATATTTTCTTTTTTCTTTGTGTTCCACTGTAACAATATTAAAAACATAACAGATACTACTTTCTTGTGGTCATATTTTCCAAGCCATTGGACGACTTTCTTATACCATTAATATGTTTTTAAGCAGCTGAAAAAAGCACAAATGTCAGGGCATGTCAAAACTTCTTCAGGGCCCTAAAGGTATTTTAGGGCCCAGATGGTTAATGAACCAAATCTGAATTCGTTTTTTTCACAGGCACTTTAATGTAACTTTATCCTCTTTTTTCATAGCCCAATATTTTTTTAACTGACAGAAAGCCCTTTGAAATATCTATCAACATGACAGTTAGATTTTCAACAGAACATTTATGGTCAACACAACTAGTATAGGCACACTTGTAGTACTGGTGGACATTTTAAAAGGTCACTCTAGTGGTCCTCATTTGGGAGTCACTTCGACCTGACCTGACCGGACACCTGAAAATGAAACTTTTCCCTAGTGAATTCCCTAGTAGTTTTAAGACAAAAGGACTTAGGCTACTTTTAAGTTGTGGATTTGAATGTATATTTTAGAAATTCTCAAATACTACTTTTTGTCAAGGCTTACATATATTTTTTGACATTTTGATTTGAAGTGCACACGTTTTTGCATTACTACAGTCAAACCTGAATACAGAGAAAGCATTTTATTACACGTAACATTAAAATTCAATAAACATGTAACAAAAAATGAATGCTTTATAACACCTTAATCCATCTGGACCTGATCTAATCTGAACCTCTCATTTCAGTCTTCTGACTCATTTTTGCTGTATGGTAGTAGCCCTACCAGTTCTTTTGTGTGTGTGGTGGGTGTGTGTGTTGGTGGGTGTGTCTGTTTTGCACTCTTGATGTTTTAGAATGTAAAGCCCTTCCTTGCTGTCCACTCTTTTACTGCATTGTGGTTGAATTTTTGCCAACTAATGACGGGAACTATAACAACTAATAGGACAACAAGAAGAGATATAAAGCAAACAGGAAGAGAACACTGAAACAATGAGAACAGAGAATACACATCAACATAAGTCCATTCAAAACAAAAGACACAGCACCGAGATCATGACACGTACCATTCCAATGAAGCTACGATTTTTAAAATGTCAAAATGTTACATTTATCGGCCGAATACCGCAAGAGGGCTAGGGGTGGCCTTCATGATTTTAGCAAGTTGGGTAAAATGGTTGAAAAACAACTGACTTTGACGAGTAAATAAATGTTTAAATAAAAATTCAATAAATTGTCAGTGGCTGGTAACGTCATAAGGAACTGCTACTTAAAGCAAACAGGTTTGAACTGATGTGAGCGATTCAAATCAAAGACTGACGACATTTTTAATGGCTTTCTCCTTGGTAAAAAATAATGATCTAAGGTGTGTTTCTTCAGAAGTCAATTCCATATATGGTTCAATGTTCTTTATGTGATGCATGAACTGACATTACTCATGTTAGGCCACAAACACAAACAAATAATTAAAAACCCTGTAGCTATTCTGAAGTACAGAAAAATGTTATGTGGTTCCATTTTAACCCCTCCTGCTAATTCCTTAGAACTGGACTGATGCCATAACAACAAACATTTTACTTTCAGTTTCATTTATTTCATTCATTATTTAATACAAACTTTCAAAACAACCAAACTTTTAAAGAACAATTCCACACGTTTCTTGTGATTTAACTTAGTAAAAATTGAAAAATAATTCATGTTTTTAAAGGGCTTTATGGTGTTCTTTCTTTCCCTTTAGGCAGGAACAGAGTTTCCCTCCATCATAATTACCATATCATTCCTCAACCTACACAGGGCGAAAGAGACACGTGATGAGGCTTTCATTTTGGGGCGTACCAAAATATGGTTTGAGCCATATATATTGCAAAAGAACACTGCACATACAGTTTGAAAAACCACTGATGACACTCTTGACATTGACAGATTTCTTCCAGTTCTCCTAGAAGATGCTCCCTCACTCTTTGTTGGCTCAGACATTGCTGCTGCTTCTCACAGCGCAGGTATGTAAAAAGAGATGGATGCAACCATTAAACGCTGTTTTTTTCTTTTTTTCTTATTTATTTATTTGAAAAAAAAATGGACCAATTGAGTATGTTGTGAAAGGTTGTCAAATGCGGTGTGTGTGAATATGCTGCAGTGAAAAGCATTGTCTTAAATCAGTATTTTTGGTAACACTTTATTTGTTACACGTTACATACTAACTAGTAATAACAATAAATTATGCATAATTATATACAACTAACCCTAAACCAATCCTTAACCCTGACCCTATAGTAAGTGCATGTTGTTAAATTATATTATTCAGTAGGCCTACTTAAATGTATAATTACGCTGTAACACGGACACCTTAAAGTTCACTTTATTTTAAGGTGTCATTGTTACAGTGTAATTATATATTTAAGTACA
>FLSR01004872.1:22118317-22133792 GCA_900092035.1 Leuciscus waleckii
TGATTACCCCAAGTTTATTGGGGTTGTTCTCTTATTCAAATTATAAATTATATAACTAAGCAAATTAATAACTGAGTAAATAAATGCGGAGGCAACCGTGCTTATAGCCCATTGCAATAAAAAAAATGGCTGCATATTTGTCAGCAGCCATGTCACCCTGTAGCCCAAGACTGGTTGCCCACTGAAGCTAAGCAGGGCTGAGCCTGGTTAGTACCTGGATGGGAGACCTCCTGAGAAAACCAGGTTGCTGCTGGCAGAGGTGTTAGTGAGGCCAGCAGGGGGTGCTCACCCTGTGGTCTGTGTGGGTCCTAACGCCCCAGTATAGTGATGGGGACACTATACTGTCAAAGAGCACCGTCCTTCGGATGAGACGTTAAACCGAGGTCCTGACTCTCTGTGGTCATTAAAGATCCCAGGATGTCTTTCGAAAGAGTAGGGGTGTAACCCCGGTGTCCTGGCCAAATTTGCCCCTTGGCCTCTGTCGATCATGGCCTCCTAATCATCCCCATATACTGATTGTCTTCATCACTGTCTCCTCTCCACCAGTAAGCTGGTGTGTGGTGGGCGTTCTGGCGCAATATGGCTGCCGTCGCATCATCCAAGTGGATGCTGCACATTGGTGGTGGTTGAGGAGATTCCCCCCTTCTATGTAAAGCGCTTTGAGTGCCGAGAAAAGCGCTATATAAATGTAATTAATTATTATTATTATTATTATTATGTGATATTAGATATCAAACTACATTTTGTGTGATTCCAAAATAAGTTTACTTTAAAAGTCCAGGGCTGAGTTTCCCGATAACGTTGTCTCTTAGCGCACTACGAAGACTCTTAAGGTATAACTTAACTGAAGTTATACCATTGCTAGGCGTGTTCCCCGAACAATACCTTAGAAAGCCTTTTAAGATAAACCTTCTTACGTGTGACATTACCCGATGCTGCTGAATCTGTTGATATCGATGACTCGAGAATCAATTATTATCTTGTCCAGGCGCTGTTTCACTGTTATATGTTAGAAAGTGGTGTTCTTTATAAAAGAAGCACTTCAGAAATAGTTGAAATTGCCTTTATTAGGACTCATGGGATATTATAAAAAAAATTATCGAAACTATAATAGCCTATAATAATCTAGCCTACATATTTAAAAATTGTAACATATGTTGCTGCCATAATAACCATTTCAAATTTTTACGTGCTTTCATCTCTTTCCCATTTTTGTTCGCTGAGGTGGAGCTGCGATGAAATATTGTTCTTGTAAATACTTTCCAGCATTTCAGTAATAAAAGGGAACATCTTACGTACGGTGCTGAGCAGTGATCAAAAAGGGTTTGAATTTTGGGGAACAGTGAATTTTGAATCTCTTCTTGTAATCTCAGAGATGTGGATTCAGACGGCAATTAAATTAGCACACAAACTGTTTGTCAAAAAACAGTAGGTACTAACTTGGCCAGGGATTTTTACGTGGGTTGGGTGAGAAAAAACACTGATATTATGGATTCGGACGGCACTAAAATCACCGACTTACCCCTGTAAATGTTTAAAATACCGTACGAGCCCATGAGAAAAAAATGCGTCCGAATAGAGCTTAACTGACAGTAGCCTATGCTTTCACTGGCCTTTAAAAGCGCTTTTTTATTAAATTAATAATATAATATATTAATAATATATTTAAAATTCTAACAACAATCAGTGTGATTGACTATTTTATTCTTTGCATGAAAACACTTGAATTAGCCTAACTGAACACTGTCTGTGTGTATTAAAACTTCAGAATTATATTCATATAGACCTGCAACAGTGATAAGGTAAAGCTAAGAGTGGTCCAGACCAACCTTCCGAAAGTATGACTTACAGAAGGTATACTTAACTAAGAACGTTTCGGGAAACACGTATTAACGATAAGGTACAGCTTAAGGTGTAACTTAAGAACGACGTAGCGTTAAGAAGGTTTCGGGAAACCCAGCCTGAATGGTCTCACCATTTTCTGTGTTTGCTTGTTTTTTTGCTAATGTTTTTGGTGACTTTTTCTGTAGCCTGTTTTGTGATGTTCAGAGTATTATTATTGTTTTGATTGTCACCATTGTTGAGATTCATGCGCTGATTTTTGGTGTCAGTGATGTCTCAGTGATGTTATAACTCTGTTTTTGTTCATGATGTGTTTTTTAATATCTTCATTATAACTGATTGCTGTTTGAACTCTTGCTGTTGATCACAGTGGTATAAATGTAAAGTTTAAGTGTGTTAATAATGTAAAGGATTGGACACTGGATGAGATCAAGAGACTCATCCGAAGTTCTTGTTTTCTTGTTATTTTATGTTTTATGTAAATAAATAAGGCAGCCTGGGGATATTTTATTTTTTATTTTTATTTTTTACATGTTTCTTAGATTTCTTATTTCTATTTATGAACATCTGCATCAGAGACATACATCAACAATGAATCAAGAGACCACAAAATGAATATGTCATTATCATTACATAACAATCAGCATTCACTGATCACATTTTCTCTCTTTTCTGCCATATAAGTCCCTTTTAAACACACAGTTAAAGCAGCCAGTGAAAAAAATATGTTAAAAAAGTCAAGGGTCACGAGCTGAACTAAACAGTTTCAACTAAACGTCAATTTTTAAACCTCAGCTTTTTGTCAATAAGAGCTTCTGATGTAAAACAGAAATAAAGTCAAACTGGGCCCGGTTTCCCAAATCGTTCTTATCTCTAAGTAGTTCTTAACCTATTCCTTAACCTCTCTCTTAACCTTATGGGACGGTTCCCGAAACGTTCGTACGCTAAGTATATCTTTTGTAAGTCACACTTTCGTAAGGTTGGTCTGGACCACTCTTAGCTTTACCTTATCACTGTTGCAGGTCTATATGAATATAATTCTGAAGTTTTAATACACCCAGACAGTGTTCAATTAGGCTAATTCAAGTGTTTTCATGCATATGATAAAATTGTCATTATACGGATTGTTGTTAGATTTTTTATTATATTATCCAAAGGTACATCAGCTGCCGAACCATTAAAGGCTTAATAGTCTATTTAAAGGGAATGATTGTGGTGGGGAGTTGGCTCAAACTATGGCAGCGATACAGCGAATAGTTGTTCTAAAAGACGGCGCCGTCCGCGGAGCGCTTTCAAAGGCCAGGGAAAGCATATAGGCTATTGTCAGTCCTATTCAGACGCTAATTGTTTATTATGGACTCGTACGGTATTTTAAACATTTACAGGGGTAAGTGATTTTATTGCCGTCCGAATCCATAATGTCAGTGTTTTTTCTCACCCAACCTTTTATTACTGAAATGCTGGAAAGTATTTACAAGAACAATATTTCATCGCAGCTCCACCTCAGTGAACAAAAATGGGAAATAGAAGAAAGCACGTAAACATTTGAAATGGTTATTATGGCAGCAATATATGATACAATTTAAAAATATGTAGGCTAGGCTATTATAGGCTATTATAGTTTGGATTATTTTTTATAATATCCCATATAAATTCAATTTCAACTATTTCTGAAGTGCTTCTTTTATAAAGAACACCGCTCTCTCACATAGTGCAGTGAAACAGCCCCTGCACGAGAGAATAATTGATAAGCACCTTCCTAAGGTATGGTTCGGGGAACACGCCTAGAAATGGTAGGCTATACCTTTAGTTAATTTACACCTTAAGAGTCTTCGTAACGCGCTAAGAGACAACATCATCGGGAAACGCAGCCCTGTTTGCTTTTAATTAAATTACATTTAGTGATTTTGTGGCATTTAGCATGCAGTATCAGTATATTTTACAGTAACAAACTGAAACTCAAAAAGGTTGGTATATTAACATAATATAAGAATTGGTATAGAAAAATGTTCACTCCGAAATCACTATAGTATCAGCAAGTAACGTATTGAATTAAACATGACATTTTCAAGAACTTAAATTGTATACATATAAAACATACTCCGGTAATCTTTGTTTTATTTACAACTTTGAAATATATATAATATATATATAGCCTATATATATATATATATATGAAGAGTTCAGATGCAAAAGCCTCTAAGTGCCATCTGAAATTTTGTTCTAGAATGATCATGGTAGTAAAGACATCTTTAAAGTAATCCATGTGACTCCAGTGGTTTAACCTCAATTGTATGAAGCAGCGAGAGTGCTTTGTTTGCGCAAATAAACAATATAAACAACAAACATAATTTTTTTTTTTTTTTTTTACAAAATATTAATATAGCATCAGATGTTCACTTGTAACTGTGTTGTTAGCATACTGAAGAGGTGAACCATCTCACATTTTACTTCTTGCATACACAAAGTTGTAAAAAAAACAAAAAAAACTGCACAACCATTTATCACCGTAAAAGAACATAACAATTAAACCTAAAAACCAGGCCATCATAAAATAATAATAATAATAATAATAATAATAAAAAGGTTTTTTTTAAAGTGTTATGGAGCAAATATTATAGTTGTTGTTATGTGTTAATTATTTTTTTTATTTTTTTTACAGATCCTGAGCACTGGAGACTGTTGGAAAGTTCCACAGAAGCAGCGTCATAAAAGGGAATGGGTTGTACCTGTTAAAAAGATAATGGAAAATGTGGACTACAGCAATGAGCCCTATATCAGCAGGGTAGAAACACCTTACAATACAGAATCTCTCCACTCGTTGCACGTACTGCATATTACAATGCCGGCTTCGATAATAATATCCAGTTATTCAAGTTATAATCAAGTTATTCAGTATTCTTACTCAGTAAATCAATTTCTTTATAAAAAGATAAAACTGTCATACAGCCAGTTGTCAGCACTTTCCACGAAACGGGTATACCTTTAATTACAATACCTTTATTTTTTTGGTGGAAAATAAAACTATACAAACTAAATTGTATGACCTGTTTTATTTTCCAATCATTTTAAATTAGGCTTGTTACCAAAATTTGGGACTTTATTTAAAATCTTTGCTTATTTTCAAACAATACGCATTAAATTAATTTCATAAAACATAAAATATTACATATTTGATGTACATATTACATAAAAATCTAACAATAAAAAAACAGGGTTACAGTGTTGAAAATGTAGTGTAGATTAAGTTATCACTCAGGAGGGATTAGCCAACTAATGTTGGTTTGAATTTACTTTAAAACCTATTTGGTTACACTTTATTTTGATAGTCCACTTTAGACATTGTACTAACTATAACTCATATGACATATGACTATCTGAGCTGTATGATGCGACATATTACAGTTCATAGTACAAAAAAGTATTTAATAAATTATGAAAACAAGGGGTTAAAGATATTAAAAAGAATTGAAAGAAATTATTGTTTAATAATGTTTTCTTACAGTAACAGTGTTGAAGCTTGGTGAATGCAGTCAAGTTTGTTTATAAAGTTTGTGCACTACAGTTTGTGAAAATTTTACTTTTACCATTAAACTTTAGAAAATGCCAAACTGATGATATGGTTTGGGTGTTACAATTTTTAGGAATCTTAAATCATGAATGATTTTAATTGGTATTGAATTGTGATTTTAAACTTTCCGGGTTTTAGGACAATTTACACTCATCTTTAGTAACAGTATTCTAACCTGCATTATTGCAATATGATCTTTCTCAGATGCGATCAGACATGGACCTGGACATGAAGCTGCGCTACACTCTAAAGGGTCCGGGCTGACATGCCCCCTGTTGGTCAGTTCATGGTAGACGAGGACAAAGGGTTGGTTCGCCTCTTACGGCCTCTGGATCGTGAGGAGAAAGAATACTACACCGTGAGGATAATGAACACACAATATTTAAGATACAAAGCATATACATATAGTACACAGTCATGTATTATGCTCTAGACCGAGACTATAGTTGTCACAAGGGCTATATCTCAGTAACTTTCAAGGTTAAAAACCGGTTTTGTACTGTATGTTGGTTTCAGATATCTAGCTCAAAACATTTTCTGAAAACTAAATGGTAAAATAACAATATCATCAGATTTTTGCTTCATAGAAGCCTTGTTTTATTTTTTATCTTGTAGCTTATTGGCACTGCATGGTTCTCAAACAACACCATAGCTGAAGATAATATTAAAGTAAACTTCGCCGTGGAGGACCAGAATGATAACCCACCAGTTTTCAACAAGCCAGAACGAAGCAGCGTTTATGAGGGGTGTAGTGTTGGTGAGCCTACCATCTGCATTGACATTGTCAACCATTGTCTGATTTTCTCTCTATATATATATATAGAAAATCAGAAAATTCAATAACAATTAAAATTATTATTATTATTATTATTTTTAATTGTTGTGTTCTTTCCAGGAACCTTTGTAACACAAGTTGTGGCCAAAGATGCAGATAAGGCAAACACTCTTCACAGTAAGATAGCATACACCTTAATCAAACAAGAGCCAAATAATGGGCTGCTTTTCTTTGCTGTGAATAAAGACAATGGAACAATCTCTGTCAACAACCCAACGCTTGACAGAGAGGTATTTGCTTCAGTTATACTGGTATTTATATGTGTGATTATGTGTTATTTTCTTTTGCCAAAGATTCAAGATGGATTAATTTCCTATTTTGTTAAACAGGAACACAGCTCTTATGTTCTTACGGTGCAAGCTGCTGACATGTATGGAGGTCCTCAAGGAAATTCTGCTACAGCTTCTATAACTATAGACATCCTGGATGTTAATGACAATATTCTATTTGGAGAAGGATGAGGTGACTATATGCATTGGCTAATATAAATAGTCAGGAGGTCACAATTCTGACATTAAATAGTGTTGTTTTCTTCATACCCTTGTGAAAAAAGAAGTGCACTTGAATGCATTGAATGTACACTTGTAGTGTACTTCAAACCTTTATAGTATATTTAAAACAAACTGTACTTGGAGATATAATATTAATACAATAAAATGCCACTTAAGCATATTTTTAAAAAGTTCACTATCATCACTATCACATTCGGCACTAACTATATTTCAAAGACAATCCATAGTTCTCATGTGACACCCTTGTGTACATGCACCTGGAGGGCAAAACCAGGTTTTCCTCCATTGCCTGGCAGGTTTTTTATTTTTTTTATTTTTTTTTAGGTTTGTACTAAGCACTAAAATGTTGTAAGACAGTGATATTAAAATACCAAATTCAGCATACACCTTATCGATGATGCATACTATGTTCAGGCAAGCAGATGAAACCCAGAATATAAAACACGATGTGCAGATTCTCGTTACGTTTTTATTTGTTTTATTTTTTATGCTTAACCATCTAGCGCATTGCATTCATATTCTAAAATGTACTCCTTTTTCTCAAAGGTATTCCTCTTAGACTTTTCATTATTAACTTTAGTATAAGAAAATGTTTAATAATAGATGGTAATGGGAAAGAGTGTGAACTGTTTTTTTTTTCTGGTTTTATAGTTTTCAGTAAGTATTGATGAGAATGTGGCCCCCATTGAGGTTTTAAGGATCCAGGCACTGGATATGGATGAAGATAGGACAGACAATTGGTTGGCCATTTTTGAAATAGTCTCTGGAAACGAGGATGGACGTTTCACTATTGAAACTGATCCGAGGACAAATATGGGTATTTTGTCCCTGAACAAGGTCAGTGCTTATTTTGTAAACAGTTCTAAGAAGTTCATGTGACGGAACCAATGAGATTAAGGCTAAAATGTAGTAAGGGTGTGCTGTTTTAGTGTGATGTACTCATCACATGTTATTACTATATATTTATTACATGGTTCGTATTGAGTAACCAAATGTATTTCTTTCGGTAGCACTTCATTTTACAGTCCTGTTCCCCATGTACATAATGTACTTATTATAGTAATTACAATAACTGGGTAATAACTAGGTACTAACCCTGAACCTACCCCTAAACTAAACCTTAACCCATGTACTTACCTTATATTAGCCAGTACTTTCTTAGGTAAGTACACTGTAAGTACACGTAAGTGCACCTACTGTAAAATAAAGTGCAACCCCTTTTTTCTCTCCTTTAGCCGGTTGACTTCGAGTCAGCATCTGATATGAACCTGAACCTAGTTGTTTCAAACAAAGCTCATCCAGGAGCACCTCTAGGGAGTGGAGCAGGAGCAGCAGGTGCAGCTGGGGCTTCTGGAGCCAGTGGTCAATCTGGGGCTTCTGGAGCCAGTGGTCAATCTGGGGCTTCTGGAGCAAGTGGTCAATCTGGGGCTTCTGGAGCCAGTGGTCAATCTGGGGCTTTTGGAGCCAGTGGTCAATCTGGAGCTTCTGGAAACGGCGGTCAATCTGTGTTTTTAGGAGGAAACGGTAAACCACTGTTTACCAGCGTGTCCAGGCAAAAGTCATACTTAGTGAAGATCAGTGTGAAAAACCAACCAGAACCCCCAAAGTTCTTGCCAAAGGTCAGGCCTATATCTGTATCTGAAAACTCCAAAAGTTCTATTCCAAAAATAATCGACACCTACACTGCTGTAGAAGAAGACACAGGGAAACCAGCAGAAAAAGTAAAGTGAGTGTTCTTCAAGAATGTTTTGGTTAAACAACAAGATTGTAAAAATTTTCAAAAAAATTATCTGGTTAAATATGCAGCACAGTGCCTGTCCTACACCCAACTTGTAGGGGCCCTTAGCAAAACTTTGTGAAGGGGCCCCCATTGAAACGCGACAATTTCATTGGCTGGCGACAGCCTGAGACGTCACTGCTAGTGCGACTGTGGGTATAAGAGGGTGCCTGGGTGTGCCCAAAGCCAAATACCTATTCGAAAGGCATGGATAATGGCTTCAAAATGAATAACAAATAATTATGCCTAATAATATTCGGCTGAGGCTGACACAGTCACTCCTCGTGTTTGCTGGATAAAATGTAAGTCAGAGGAAAGCACGATATTATACATTAACCTCCAAAATCACTACACAATAATGAGTGTGTGAACTGAATGCCAATCAAACCGTCGTGTCCCGTCTTTGCGTGTTTCTCAGAAACCAAACAAGCTCTGACAAGAGTAGCCTAATAATCAGCTAAGATATATAGCCTGTACATTTTCTACTACTTGATATGTCTATTTAAATGTTTTAAACTTCGTATGATATGATAGGATAAATCGAACCTGCCTGCCGTTATGATGGCCAAACCTGAACCGTGGGGAGCAGGTGCTCAATTCTCATCCCTTGAGAGAGAATCAAGCAACAAAGGTTCCCCATAGCGTCCTAGGATGCAGTGCGAGTTCCCATTTGAAAGGGAACTTCACACAGCTGAAATTATTTTCCAAATGCTTGATTTACTAATGAAACCAAAAAATTATAACTATAGCTTACGAAAGCTAAAGTAAACAGACAAAAATACATTGATAATTCTCTAACTTTAGAATAATGGGAATTGTTTTTGGCAGGACTCACAGGACAGGACTCACAGGACAGCTTGCATGACTGAACAGGAATGTGTTTATTTCTTATATGTTAAACCACGCACAAAAACGTTTTGATTATTCATTTTAAGTGTATCAAAATAAACTGCAAAATATAGCAGCCACACCATGTATCAAAATAAACTACTGTATTTTTGTATTTTTAAAATACTAAAAAATACTTTTACAGGGGAGCATGACATTTCTTTGCATACCTTCCATTAATTGGCCTATTTGATCTATCCCTTCACCATTACACTGACTCAGTTGATTAAGTAAGCAATGTTTGATAGCAACAGCTTTTCTCTGCCCGAGTCATGTAATAAATCTGAAATGTGCAGCCAGTTAACAGATCACATATTCACAAATCCCTGGATCTCCAGATGAAGGTTACTTTTAAAGTAAGCAACCATTTAATTTTTAACAGTTTGCGAATTACACAAAATTGTATCCTTATATAGTTAGTTGGTGTTTGGTAACGAAGGGCCTACTTTGCATCAGCAACACTGACTCGATGACAAACAAGTCATTCATAAGAAGACCAGTCATTCATACTTTATTCTTATTATTGTTCGTGCACAACCGACGAACTTAACATAAGCTGAAAGTAGCAAGCTAACGTTAACTAAGAATATTATGTAAATTGGTAAACTATTTAGCCTAGGCTACTAAAACGAACACCAAAACTTAACATGAACTGTTCAAAATAATAGCAATTTATGCAAAAAAATTTATGGAAAGCTGGCAGCCAACACGTTTCTTATCTTGACCACCTTCGTCCATATGGATACATATTCCGTTCTGATCTCAAAAGGTCTGAGCAAACTACTGAGTAGGCACCAATCAGAGGCCGCATTTTTATGATGTCATCATGTAGACTATTTTACAGTATTTTAAAACTACAAAAATACAAACACAACAAAATATCAAGCCATTTTCATAAATCCTATCAAATACAAATTGCAAAATACTATTTTATATTTGAAATACATATTTGAAATACATGTATCATAAATACTGCCCATCCCTGAGTTGACTAATATGGAACCAGGGGCCGGAGATCTGGACTGGAGTTTTTTTTATTATTATTATTATTTTATTTTTTGTACAAATTTATTGGTTTGTCAAGACTAAATAAGAATTTAAAATGTTACAAAAATACATACCCACTTCATTCTTGGCGCATTCTCTTTTTTTCTGCTCCGGACAGATAGCTTCGTTTGGAAGCCATAGCCATATGTCAAGAAACATATGTCATTATCTGCCACTCTGCATGATGTCCAAAACAGTTATTAAATAAATATAAATTATAAATTTCTACATAACTCCGCTTAAGTTGAATCCACATTTGTGTTTGTTATAAAAATATGTGTACATTATATAGTGATATGCTACTAAATAACTTTGAGAGAAAGGGGGCCCCCTGATGGTTTGGGGGCCCTAAGCGTAGTTTGCGAATAGGGAGGACTGGCACTGATTACACTCAATCAGGTTTGTTAAGAAGCATTATTACACCTTGGTTTTACAAAATGTGATAAACTATTCCTGTAATAAACCCCAAATGTAGCAATCAGGTAATTTTCCATGTTTTTCATAGATATGCAAAGGCATATGACCCTGACAACTGGATTTCTATTAACGTGGACACTGCTGAGATCAAACTCAACAAGTTACCAGATCGTGAGTCTCCATATGTGGTAAATGGGACCTACTATGCCAAGATCCTCTGCATTACAGATGGTTAGTAGGAACAAAGAGTCAGTACATAATGTTGGGAACCTTTACATTAGCAGTCAAATATTTGGACATACCTACTTTTTATTTATTGTTATCGACAATTTAGAGTACAGTCGTCACACTTTACACTCTGTTTAATTTCTCTCAACTAACTTCATGAAGTGTGTCCTGGGTGATTTGATTTTTAAACACTAGTATATATTAAAAGAATATTTAAGAAGGTTAATTGCAACATGTTTTGTGTTTGTTATACATTTTAGAGCTGCACCCTCAGACGTCTACAGGGACTATAGCCTTGCAGGTGGAGGACCTGAATGATAACTGCCCCAAACTCCTTGATAATGTGAAGACTGTCTGCAGTGATACTAGAGTAGTGAATGTCACAGCAGAAGATATTGATTCATATCCCAACGGAGCTCCACTGAAGTTCAGTTTGATACAAGAGAAGACAAGGGGCAAATGGAACTTGGAGAGAATAAATGGTAATACCAAACAGAACTACCAATTAATCTCTGTTTTTTGATAATAATATCTTATGAAACATTTTCAGATAATTATGTAAATGTCTAATGTAATTTATAGCAACATATAAAGTACATAATGATTTTTCTTGTTCACTTTTGAGTTGAAAGTAACCTCATAGTCAGGTCTCTAACTGTTTCTCACCTCTTCAGATGTAGCGCTTCATGCTCTCTAAAGATGAATTATGGCCTGGCTTTTACGAAGTCACCATGGAGATCAGTGACATGCAAGGACTGGCCTGCCCCGATGAGCAAGTCCTCCATTTAGAAGTTTGTACCTGCTCTGAAGGCATGGTTTGTGGTGCAAAAATGGCAGCAGTACGCACTGCATCAGCCACTCTTGGAGCGCCAGCAATTGGTTTCCTGATTCTAGGATTCCTCTGCCTAATCTGTGAGCATGGTTTACTTTGCTATGGTCTACTACTGTAAATATACAGTTTAGTTAACTGTAAAGTTGACAGGCTAATGGTCTGGATCAAATTATTTGTGGTAACATTGTAAAATAGTGTTTGTGTTTCTGTCTCTGTATTTTTAGTGGTGCTCATGGTCTTAATAAAATGTGAATTTGGTGAAAGAGGTTTTATTGACATGCCATTTGAAACCAAGCAACAACTTATCTCCTATTGCACAGAGGGAATAGGAGAAGACAAGGTTCTTCCGATCTCATGGCTAACCAAAAACAAACCTTAAAAAAAAAAAAAAATCCCTTTATGATGTCACACAGCTCATAATTATATTCTGAGGGAACAAGTGACAGTGTAAAACACTTTTGTATTATGTGATCATTTCTTCTGTTTCTCTTCCAGGATGTTCTGATGAGCACCCCGCCAAAACTCAACAATGGATGGGGTGATAAAAAAACAATATCCAAAAAACCTTCAGGAATGGTGGAAGCTATAAACTATAAAACCCCAATGGATGACATTCATGTACAGCAATCAAACCAACTAGTCTATAAGGGTTCCAAAATGGTAGGAATGATGCAGAAGAGTGCATTTGGAGGCTTTTACTGTGATACTGACGGAGCAGATATGGAAAACTCTGCCAGATGTCAAGAAGGGCATAAGGTGTTTTTGGATGGATTTCTAAAAGAGTACTTCTCGCAAGTATGTTATTATTATTATTATTATTATTATTATTATTATGTGTTGTATGGAGGCATTTTTTTTTTATACATAAAGGGATTGTTTACCTAAATTGTTTTAATTTTTTACTCTCATGTGCTCCAAAATGTGTATGACTTTCTTTTCAACAACATGAAGATATTTTATGAACACCTCATTCGATTACATTTAAAATGATATTTTCTTTCATTCTTTTGCAGAAATCTACATATTTTGTAAAGTGTGATTCTCCAGAGGAAGGATTGAAGAAGTATGATTATGAGGGTGAAGGATCTGTTGCCGGTTCTGTTGACAGCTGCAGCTACAACGAGTCCAATGATGACCTGGAGTTCTTAAACAACCTGGGTTTCAAGTTCAACACCTTGGCTGAGGTTTGTGGATTTGGACAGACTCAATCTATGTCTCAGGCTGACCCTAATGTTATTGTAAATACTGTAGAGACAACACCAACCACAACTGCATTTACTGGAGTATCTTCCAATCACATGACCAACACTGTCCAACCCAGTCCTGTGGAGATAACTGTCAAGTCACCACTTGTCCAAACCGCACCTAGTCATGAGATGGTCGTACAGGAGCCTATGTACTTCGTATTCGACCAGCCAATGCAAAGCAATGTTTTGTTGTCTGAGGGTGGTCTTGGGCAAGGTTTTTACATAAATAATGGAACTCCAGAAGCTGACATACTTCTGACTCAAGGTAATGGCCATGCACTTGCACATTTAGGTAGTGGACAGCAGGGCATCATTGGTGATTATGTCTTGTACTCTCAAATTGGACCTCAAAATCCAGTCATGATTAATGAATGTTTAGGTGAAGTTAATCCTATGATAATCCAGAACCTTTCAACAACTTCAAACTTTGTAATGATGCCACAGCAACAACTAGATGGAACTGGTTCGCTGCAGACGGTTAAAGTACCTGTGGGATCGGTTGTATCAGGAGAGAGTGGACAGGGTAGAGTAACTCTTATAGATGGTTCAGTCAATGGAAGTATGGTATTAGTTAGTGGTCTTGGTCCAAATCATCGCATGAGCCCTCAACCAATTTACCAAGTGAGTCCTCAGGAGTTGAGTGGGCCAATGCAAATGAACCAAAGAGTAATTGATGCTCCATTTCAGTGGACAAATATATATGAACCAAAGAGTAATTGATGGCTCCGTTTCCAGTGCACAGAATGATGGACAAGGGACAGTAACAATTCTAGAGAGTAGTGTCAATGGAGGTAATGTTTTAGTAGGAGGCTCTGGAACTCTAGTGAGCATGCCTCAAATTGCAAATGGCCAAGTAAACAGTCAGCTATTAGTAAGTGGTCCCTTCTCAAATGTTCAGAACATTGTATCAGGGGAAAGTGGACAGAGTAGACCATTGGTTAATGGTCCCTCTATTCTAGATAGTCCCATTCAGCGTCCACTTGCCAGGAGTCCAGGAGCACTTAGTCCTGTAGGATTGCCTCAGGCAACAGTTAACAGTAAACAGTCATTCCGCTCTACAGTGTCCAGAGTTCTGACTTAATTGGTTATGACATGATCCACAAGGTCCAAAGGACATGTAACAAAATGGGCACCTGAATAGTTAGGAGTGATCAATTCCCAATTTTAATACCATTCATTCTCATGGTGGAATTGCTCACAGAGAAACTATTTTAGGCATCAGATGAATTAGAAGTACTCAATATTAAAATGGCAACACATGGTCATGAGCATTTTTGAGAATTCAGCATTTTTGCAGTGTGTTTTGAACATATTTAAAGGCCAATAATGTTAATAAATAATGTTTTACAAAGGGATAATGTATTTTACAGAGTATATTTTAAAGGACAGGTTAGCACATTAGACATTTTATAAAGCAATTCATAATTTGATTAACAATAAATATTTAAATAATTTATTATGTAGCCATTTCTTATGTCTGATTATGTAGCATTTAAATGTATTGTAAAGGTTTTATTTTCATAAATTGAATAATCAAATCATTTGAATCACTGGAATATGAATATTTATGCTGATTGATTTAAAATAGTTGATTAACAATAAATAAATAATTAAATAATTTATTATGTAGCCATTTCTTATGTCTGATTATGTAGCATTTAAATGTAAAGGTTTTATTTTCATAAATTGAATAATCAATCATTTGAACACTGGAATATGAATATTTATGTTGATTGATTTAAAATTGTTGATTATTATTAGTCAGTCAGTTCAGACAGTGACATGATTCCATGATTTCATAGCCTAATTGCATTACTATAAACAGAGGGGAGGAGTCAAAGTTATGTCCTATGGAAATCATACCACAGATACTATTGTATTTTAAAATAATTGTTTCTCTTGGGATTTTTGTTGCCGAAACTACGACTGTGGTTTAATAGATTGTGATAATAAACAGTGAAGTTAAGTTGTTTGCAAGATGGCCATTCATTGTTTTTAAACACAGTGTTGTCTTGAGCATGTTAATAATGTATCTTATTTTTCAGTCGCTTGAAAAAACTGTCCTTAACCATGAATTCCAATCATTACTGAATGTTTAATGTACATTATAACTGTTCAAGTTTATTGGTATAGCACTTTTCACAATGCATATTGTTTCCTATTATGTGTGTTTTGCATTGGATATGCATTTGGAAGCTGTTACCTTTATTGTTACTACTGCACCCATATAAAAGCATGAATAAATAAATATATATATATATATATATATACACATATAT
>FLSR01004872.1:22134170-22186339 GCA_900092035.1 Leuciscus waleckii
GATATTTCTGAGAATATATAAAAAGTAGACTGAAAGTATACTTTCTTATTTTTAGTTTAAAAGAAGTATACTAATAGAACACTTGAATAAACTTATTTTTCATAAGGGGTGGCATAAACTGTATTGATGTTTTTACCACACTGGTCAGGTGTTTCCTTTTGATTGATATTTTCCCTGGGGCAGACTGCATTTTGGTGAAAGGTGTAGCACATGAACTTGTAGTGCAGGTGAATTATCAAAGTTCATTGAAGTATTGCCAATCTGTTTAGTGGAACCAAAACCTATTTAGACTCTTAAGCTACATTCATGAGTTCCTTTGCCCATATAATCTTTAAGCTTATAAGGTTAAGTGTATTTGGCTTGTTGTCCGCAGTAGAGGGGCTCGAGGAAGCAGCTTCAACTCTAGCTTAGACATACCCCCCAGTTGGACTACTAATGCTTGGATGATGAGTATGGTAGCAAGATGCCTAAATTATGTTGGTGGAGTTGGGGAGGTGAACGGCTGCTTATATGCTCCGGCAGTTATTTAAAAGATTAGATGGGTTCACTCCTCCCGAAATTACGAACCAAGTCCAATTTGTTTGAAAGAAATAGAGCGCAAGCCATTTTCAAGCAAAACATTTCACAAAAAGTGGTTTGTCAGATTTCAAATGATAAAACAATGCTCGATACTATATTGTGACACTTTGTGATTGTTTTTTTTTTTTGTTTTGTTTTTTTACATTTGTAAATGTTTGTAGTTAATGTGAAGAACTACACTTTTACTCTGCTATGTAAGCTTGAGGAAAACTGACTTCATCCTGCCACAAAAAAAAATCACCTTGCTTAAAAGTCATAGAAAAATTACTCAGAAAAACTTAGAAACATTTGGTTTGATATCTTGCTATCAATGCCATGAAATTCCTTTTTTGGGACACCATTACATGTTTCACAACCTCACAATCAGCACTGTATCTTATAGTCACTGTATCTTCTTACAGTTTAAATGTTGAATTAGCTTCTTTCATACACAATGTGAATAACGTGAAGGGTGGTTAGAGAGAGAGGTTGTAGTGGGCTCCTCCACATCAGAAAACTCTCACGCTTGGGTGTGTACAAGAGAAAGTTCTGTTTCAGACGCCCCACCCAAAAAGTGATCAGTAACCTGCCCCCCCTCCTCCCCCTCCTCAAATCCTCTACACAAGCATAGCTCAGATCAACAGCTCAGGACTGAAAGAGAAGAAGGACTGGAGAAGAAATGAGAAACAAGGACTGACCGCTTACATCTGATCTACAGCTGTCATGTCTCCAATTTGGCTTGGACGAATATGTTTGGTCCTGCTGCTATGCAGGATTGTGGTGAGTGACACTGAACCAACAGGTGTTTTGGCATCAAATACATTGAATATGTGAATTTTATTTAATTTTTTTTTACTAATTTAAACAAATGTAATTATTACAGATAATGTTCTTTTGTTGTTAACATACATATATAGTATGTTAACAATAAAAGTGCATTATCTTTAATCAACAAGCACACTTGCTGCTCTTGATCATTCTAACTTTTAAAACTGTTTTTCTTGAAACTGTTTCCACAAAAAAATAAATAAATAAATAAATAAATCATGATAGTCACTAATTGTTGTGGCCTATTGTCATCTTAACCACTGGCAGCGAGATGTATCTACCACTCATCATGGTTAATATAAAAAATAATGCCTGTGGGGAGCATAGTCTCAAGTTTAAACTTGCACTCTTTGCTACAGCAGCAGATTCTTACAATAGACAAAAAGTGAGAGAGGCATTGCTGTCACCTCAGCAAGTATGTGTACTCAGTTTACTGTAAAGAGGACAGATTTACAGTACGTGTGTGTGTGTGTGTGTTTATATATATATGTGTGTGTGTGTGTGTGTATATATATATATATGTTGCCATGGCCAGTAATAAATAATTCACAAACAGCATTTACAAGCCTGGAGAGAAAGATCAATGCTTTCACAGAATGCACACTAGGCTCCAATAGTCCATATACATTGTTGTTAGTGTTCACACACTTGAAAATAGCATTTGGATCTATTTTTATTAACATTGGTTGCCAACTATACACATTTGAAATAGATCAAATTGATATGACTTATGATGAAATAGTCACTAAAATGTATAAAGGAAAATTCCCAAAGATCTTCACTTGAATAGTGGGATTAGAGGTAGTTATTCTTTATACTTAATGACCAGACAGTTTTAGTCTAGTGCAGATAAATAATAAATTTTTCATTTATGTAAAAAATAAATAATACTGGATGTATGGTAAACAAAGTAATGTCAGTGCATTGGATATGTACTTAATGTCATACATTCTGAAAAAATATCAAATTTTTTAGGCATCAAGAGCCAACAGCAGATCTAATCGAAGGAAACGAGAGTGGATTCTTCCACCAACAAGACTGTATGAGAATGTTGACTACACAAAAGAGGAGTTTGTGGCAAAAGTAAGCATTATACATGTTCTTCTTTTTTCTTCTTCTCTTTTTTTTTTTCTGTACACAACCCAAAGACATATTTTGCTTGAAATTGGGTGGTGTTTGAGATCTGGTTCTACTGGTTCTTAAAGCTTTCAAGCTGTTTCAAGCTGCCCTACATACTACTCAGTATATCCCAGCAAAGCAAAAGCTGAAAGCATTTAAAAAAAAATTATTTTAGTTATATTTTTTTATATTTGCATACACTTGAATCATTCATACAGGGCCGTCACCAGAACATAAACCCCCGGTTTCACAGAACTCCATTCTTGTTGATGTTGTTGGTCGAAGCCGTATAAGGCGTTTTGCTTGATAAAAATTGTTGCATGTCACCAACAAAATTAGATTTTTACACTTTACAGTAAGGGTACATGAATTACCATGAATTCATGTATATATTCATGCATGAATTATGCATTCATTCATGCATTAATATCTCATGAATCATCAGGAACTCTAACACGAGTTCAACATTTTTCATTCATGACTTCATCATCATGATTTTTTTAATAATTTATAAACAAGTAGCCTTTAAATATGCATATATTTATCAACTATAAAATGATAATAATACAATAAACTATTACTGTGTACAAAACAGTCAGCTTAAGGTAACTAGGCTACTAATAAAATGCGGTAAATGAAGCGTGATCCGCTGTGATTTCACAATCATGTTGCATTACGGTCAGATCTGCCTGAACTGTACATATTCAGTAGACTTGCTCCTAAAATGAGGGTCTACTTCGCTCATCCACTTGACAAAGTTAAACGCACTCCAAAATGGTGGTCGGCATTCCCCCGAGGGAAGTGTTTCGGAAGTTTGCGTGCATAAGCCCAATTTGGACGGCATTAGTTTAACAAGGGTAGATGGAGTAATATAATTTTACCACAGGATGTCTGTAATATTAATGGCCAATTTGCACGGGACAATTAAGATATCTCAGTAAAACTAGCAGAAGTGGGAGGGGTAACTCGATTTATGCACCGGCATCACCCTGTCTTTATGTGCATATTACGTGCTTCATGTCCGTAAACACATCCTCCAGCCCTCGCGCCATTAAACATGTCACCAGAGAAGAGAAGAGATGATGCTGCAAGAGGGAGGGGAAGTTATTTTGATTAAAGGTTATGAGGGCACATGAATAATACTTTAAAAATATATTTTTTTTATTTAATATTTTAATAAATACAGCAATATTGTCTTGATTTTTGCTAATATGACCATTTTTACAGTCACACATTTTAATACTCAGTATTCACGATCTTGATCTTTTTTTTTAGATTCGGTCTGATAAAGATATTAACTGGCAGATGGTGGAATATGGACTAACAGGTCATGGTGCTGACAAGGCACCATATAATTTGTTTGTAATCAATCCTGAGAATGGCTTTGTTAGGGTCACCGGTCTGCTGGACAGAGAGAAAACATCCTTATACAATGTGAGTTGTGCCCCAGGTTTGGGTAATTCATTTCATGAAATGATGATTGACATAATGACTGCAATATGAGTCCTTAAAAAACACATATTTTCTTATTTTCTCTTATATAGCTGCTGGCATAGCAAGATTTCGTAACGGATCAATAGCTGAAGAAAACATTGAGCTGAAGATTAAAGTTGAGGATAAGAATGATAACACACCCATAATCAAATTACAAAGGGGATCTGTGAAGGAAAGCAGCAAGATTGGTGGGTTGTGTTAATTTCTTATCACATCATTCTTACTTTTTTCCTAATCAACTGTAGCAGTTTCCCAACTTTCTTAACTACACACAGCTGTCTCTGTTCTACAGGCTAAAAGGTTATAAATTAAAAACATAATATTTTATACATAGGTTAGCCTAAAATAGCACACTTTTTGATGATGTTTATAGGTTACTGCTTCAATAATAACTTTTTTAAGCGAGTCTCATTGTGTTTTAACATTATCATACACCCCCCTAAATACTTAACATAAATGACACTTTTTTTTGTCAACGATCTTATGAAACTACAGGAACACCTGTCATGCAGATAACAGCTACTGATGCGGACGAGCCAGGCACTATCAATTCCAAGATAGCATACAGTATAATAAATCAAACACCAGCAGAATCCAAATATATGTTCTCCATTGATAGAGCAACCGGGAAAGTCTATGTGAAGGAGAAAACCTTGGATCGAGAGGTAACTGATATGAAAACTGGCACTGCATAACATTGAAACTGCATGATCATTTAAATTCAGGTTTTTGGCCAATTCTCTTTTACAGAGACACGACACATATACTTTAATAGTTCAGGGAGTTGATATGAATGGAGCTCCATCTGGCAACACAGGAACAGGCACTGTGCAAATTCATATTGTGGACATAAACGACAATGTTCCCACTCTTGAAAAAGAACATGTAAGATCTTAAAGTAACCTTGCCTGCAAGCTGTGAAAGCCAGAATGGCACATAAATATATTTTAAAAAATGTGTGTGTGTGTGTGCTATAGTATCAGTCAGTGTCTTTCCTCTGTTAGTATTCAGGCAGTGTTGATGAAGGTGTGACTGATGTGGTTGTCATGAGAATTAAGCCCTGGACAAAGATCTGAATTCACTGATAACTGGCTGGCAGTGTTTGATATTCATAAAGGAAATGAAGACGATCTCTTCACTATTGAAACAGACCCTAAAACGAATGAGGGAATTCTAAAACTTGTCAAGGTAAATGATTTTTCTTTACTTTTCATTTTATACGATTTGTTGAGGGGTCAATGACTTGACACTCGTTTGTTTTGTGCTAGCTCTTAATTCATTGAAAAATACAGTACAAATGCAATTCATACATTAGTTCAATACACCTCTTCTGATAATAATCATTAAATTGAACCTTTTCTTCAAATTTGTGTACAAGTTTTTCAAAACCATTTTAATTTTTTTTTAAGAACTTGGCACATACATTTTAAACTATTTAAACATTTTCTTGTATGTCATCAGCGTTGAGACATATCATATTTATATCCTTTTTTCTTGTCCATGTCTACATCTGAAGCCTGTTGATTTTGAAAAGATCAAAGGATTGGACCTCAGCTTGGTTATATCAAATGTTGCTCCTTTTATAAACGGAAGTGCTTTAGAGCTGGACGTTAATCTGGACAGGGATGGCGTAGGACCTGGAGCGGGCATGGGAGCAGGAGCAGGTGCAGGTGCAGGGGCCGGGATGGGAACAGGATTGGGAGTGGGGTTAGATGTGGGAGTAGGTGCTGGACTGAATGCTGGACTGGATGCAGGACTGGATGCTGGAGTGGATTTGGGTGCTGGATTGGATGTAGATGCTGGACTGGATTCTGGATTGGGTCTGGGTGCTGGAGTGGACGTCGGAGTGGATGCAGGTGGTAATACTGGACATAAACCTGAAGGTAAGCCTGGAGTTAAGCCTGGAGCCAAACCTGGCCCCTCACCTGGTGTCAAGCCTGGATCTAAACCAGGAATAAAACCTGGCACTAAACCTTCTGGCAAACCTGGATCTGAGCCTGATAAAAAACCAGCTGGGAAAGGTTACCCAGTTAAGATCAGTGTAAACAACCTACCTGATGGCCCTAGCTTCTCACCTTTTTAAGAGACTTCCCAGTGCAGAAGATCCAGAAAATGAAGATTTCCCAATAGTGCTGGGCACCTTCGCTGCTTTGGATGGTGATACTGGAGAACCAGCTGAAAATGTGAGGTGAGCTTTGATACCAGGTTCACAAAGTAATGAATTGTATTATAAAGTGTACAGCTAGTTGTTATATTAATATTAATTAAATTAATGCTTTAATATTACTTTTTAATATTGAATTATAGTAATTGATTAGATTTGTAAATAATGATATATATTATCGATTTCTATCATTGTTATTATTGATGCATATTATCAAATGCGGTATCGTTGTTTATATGGGGGCCAAATAATCTTTGATCCACTATGTTCATGTCGTTGTTTTGATCATTAATTGAATACCCAGGTATGCTAAAGGTCATGATCCCGATAACTGGTTAACCATTGATGAGGAAACTGCTGAGATTAAACTGACGAAGGTTCCTGATCGAGAATCAAAGTTTTTGGTAAATGGTACCTACTTCGCAAAGATTATCTGCATGACTCAAGGCAAGCATCTTTTTTCATAGTTATTTTCATAGGTCATTTTTTTCAAAGAGTTAGGGTTAGGGTTAAAAAAAATGCTGAAATGATTTTGACCTCCAACCTTGAAAAGTACTTACAGAAAGCCAAGTATTTATGTTAAAAAAAACAGAGAACCTGTTAAACTACTTTCGAAAGAATGTCAGAAAGTGTTCGGACTGCAAGTCCAGAATGGGTGGGTTTGTAATACTGAAGGCTGTTAAATGGGTATTTTTCTTTCAACATTTTTAGATGTGCCATCTAAGACAGCTACTGGGACAATAGCATTAAAGGTGGAGGACTCAAATGACCACTGCCCCACACTGACCAGCACCTATCATCAAACTTGCGATAATAATAAAGTGATAAATGTCACGGCTTTCGATGAGGACGCTGATCCAAACGGTGCACCTTACCAGTTTGTTCTGATAGAAGAGGAGAGTGTGGGAAAATGGGAGATGGTGCCTATAAATGGTAAGACAAAGCAGGTTTAGTTCTTAAAACACACTAGAATAGACAAACTCGAATGCAGTTTTTATGAGTTACCAGAGTGTAATTATCTCTTATTTGTAGGAACAACTGTGAGCTTTCATGCGCAGGAGGCTTTGTGGCGAGGCATCTATGAGCTGACAGTGAAGATCTCTGATGCTCAGGGTCTGTCCTGTCCAGACAGCCAAAAGTTTGAGGTAGAAGTGTGCACCTGTGAGAAAAAGGGCTCATGTGGGCCGAGGCTAGCCACACAACGTGGCTTCCCGTTGAAAATAGGAGCACCAGCCATTGGCTTGTTCCTCAGCGGCGCAGCTTTGCTCCTGTGTGAGTTGTCCGTGGACTGTGCACAACACATTTGTACAGCTTGTCATCCTTATAGAGATTATAATACAAACTCTGTGTTGCTTGCATTTTCAGTGGTACCTTTCTTACTGATCTTCTGTGAGTGTGGGACCATGAGCAAGTTCACAGATTTGCCCTTTGACGCTAAGGAATATCTTATTTCATATCACACTGAAGGCATAGGGGAGGACAAGGTAAGAAAAAGCAATTAAATCAGATGCAAATGTAAAATTAGAACTTGAGTTTATATCATAAAAGTAAAACACAGTTTACAACATGTGGACATGATTTTGTATATAGGAGGTTCCTCTTCTCAGCAGCCCTGTTGCTACAATAGACCAAAAACAACTGTTCCAGGATGTCAAGGTTTCCAACACTGTATCCACAATGGCCTTTCAAGCTAGTGTTGCTAATGACAGCAGAAAGTTCAACCATGAAATAAACGATGGGTTTACAGAAACTGACAGCAGGTTTCGGTACCGGAAAAACACCCTTTCAAAGGCCAACCAGCGCAACAGTGATTTCTATTCTGCATCATTTGTACAAGAAAAACAGGACATTTATGGGGATATGGCATTGGGAGATGAATTCCTGAATGAATACTTCTCTCAGGTATGAGGTTATATCTATTTGTAGCATCTTATTCAAATTTAAATTAATGTAATACAATTGTGATCATGATTTCGCGCACAGCGTTTGTAAGACTATTCTGTGGAAAATAAGTGAATTTTTTAAAGAATACCTTGGCAAATTTTTTTAACATAATGAAAGTGAATGAGGACTAGGGCTGTCAAGCTTCAAAATGTCAAATCATGCACCATAATAGTATCTTAAAAAGGGTCCATATGACTATATTCCATGTATTATTATTTACTTAGCATCTTGACATTCGTCCTCTTCTTGGCATGTTTATGAATGAAGTAGCAATGTCCGTGTAACAGTTCGTTGATAAGGGAAGAAGGAGGCAGGAACCGGCGAATGATCAAACACAAAACTTTCATCACAAAATAAACAAACACAAAACGAAAGTAAAGCAATAGTCCAGGTCTGGTCCTCTCTCGTCGCTCCTCCTTTTATGCTTCCGAAGCTCCTCCATGAGAAACTCAAAAACGGTGCGGATTATCAATCGCTCCACCGTCCTCACCCCATTCTTACAGTCCTGCTTGCCACAGTCCGATTCATGACTGAATCATACTTTTGAGTAAAACCTTTTCAGTTGACCCAATTGACCAAGTAAGTCGGAATGATTAATTCTTTGTTGGTTTTAAGTCAACTCACTGAATCAGTGATTTCATGGCAGCATTTGGCTCAGAAGGTTATCTACATTCATCACACAAATCTGTTGCGTGACTTTGAAAAACTTGGAATCTAAGTTATTTTAACCATTTTTGCAACAATATTATAGCGCTTTTGCAATCTTTTTGCAGTTTTACAACCCCAGCCTCATTTACTTATATTATATTGAAAAGAGTGGCCAAGATATTCTTCAAACATTCACTTTTTGTGTTTGGAATGACATACGGGTAAATAAATGATGCCAGAATTTTCTTTTCTTTTCTCTATTGCAGAAAGCAAGCTGTGCTGCAGCGAACCCTGCCCCGACAGATGGTCTTCTGGATTACAATTACGAGGGTCAAGGCACCCCTGCTGGCTCTGTTGGGTGTTGCAGCCTCCTTGAGTCTGACGAGACCTGGAGTTCCTTAACAATCGGGGTCAAAGTTCCTTACATTAGCGGATATATGCCATCCTCCAAAGCCTTGCTTACCCCCTCCCAAAACTGAGCAAGTAGTCAAATCGGATGAAACCAGCTACAAAAGCGAGAGCACTGTCAGCACTAGCACCATCCAGGTTACCAAAAAGACTCAACCTCCACAACAAAGCTCCGTTACCAGAGTTGAGACGGTTAATAAATCAGCCATGCTTCCAAGTGCCAAAGCAAGCCAGACACTATTCGTGCAACAGCAGCCTGTATTCTACCTGGTGGAGCAGCAAATGCCAAACACAATTTTTGTTGAGAGTCCCACTCAGGGTTTGTATGTAATAGATGGCAACCATGGGATGGAAGGTTTGATACTCCAAGGCAGAAACGTTTCACAGGCAACTCTGAGCCAAGGACAACAGGCAATGTATATGATAAATGGAGCCCCTGTAGCTGCTCATCAGCCGATTCAGTTGCAAACGGAAGTACAGGAACATGAGGCAGTGCTGGGATTTAGCCCCGTCTCATCTCCCATCGGAGCGCCTGGAGGTGTACTGCTAATGGAGACCCATTTTCACGAGAAAGCAGTGCAAAGGGAAACCAGAAGACCACCATTGTTGCTTGCTGATGTTCCAGCACTGGCCAAAAAAACATAAAAAGAAAACACCATCTGAGCCGCTAGGTACTAAAGTAGTGGAGGCCAAACTAAAAGATACTGCGTAATCTAAATAGATATAAGGGACATCCAATAAGACAAGCATCTATGACAGAGTCCAAAATTAAGCCCCATTCGAGAAAAATTGGTCAAGTTGGAGTATAGTGCTGTGGCTATAAATATTTTGCCAGATTTCACAAAGATAGATAGATAGATAGATAGATAGATAGATAGATAGATAGATAGATAGATAGATAGATAGATAGATAGATAGATAGATAGATAGATAGAGTAGATAGATAGATAGATAGATAGATAGATAGATAGATAGATAGATAGATAGATAGATAGATAATAGATAGATAGATAGATAGATAATAGAATGTCTGTCAGAAGTAGTCAATGCAAAACATCAAGAGCGTGACTCCAAAGCAATGGAATTGAATTTCATAAAAGATTAGATCACTTAGATCAAGTGACAATTAACCCTGAAGCAAAATGCTGCTTCTCACTCAGAGAAAATTGACAGAGTCATGCATGTAAAATGAGAACAAGCTTGAGAAGCACAACTTGAAAATCCAGCCGCTTTGTCTTCAGCTGAAGCTATTTTTTATAAAAAAATAAATAAATTCCTCATTGAAAGATCATTTCTTGCACTGTTCAGTCCGTTTGTCAGAAGGGTGTGTCTATGCACAGACCATCTGGACATTTGGCCCTGAGGTTCATCGGCATTCACATTAACAGACGTGCATGTGGCCAGATGTTCTGACAGCTGATGGAGGAATCGTTTGAGGGACAGTGAACAGTAAAGAACACTATGTGTGAGAGCTAAGTGTTACAGATGGAGAAGGCCTGTGGGAAGAAACTGTAAAGCATATAGGAAAAGTAAGAAATCCTCAACAAAATTTTAACATATGCGCACCCAGGATGTGAGGGTTTGAAATTCGACTTTTCCAGATAACAAAAATGTTTTGCTAACATTTTTCATTAGGTTATGAAAATGTTATTTTTGAATGTACTCTGAATGTAAAAAAAAAAAAAAAAAAAATTTCATATATATATTATTGGCTTTGCAAACATTAAGGACATTTTTGATTTGATTATTCTTCAAACATTATGTGAACGTAACTTTTGAATGTTCTCTGTAATTCTCTATTTTTATTATTATTTTTATTATTTTTTTACCATCAATAAAATATCAATGGTCCAACAACTTTGTAAAATTAAGGGGTGGAGGGTAAATAACGCCGGAAAAATTATAAACTTTCTCTTCTTATCAACTTCCAAAATGTATGTTTGTACACAGTGACTCATCTGTTTTCTTGTTTAATTTCATACTAATAATAGTAGTGATTCTGGTGATTATCCAGTGGTGATTTTTTTACAGCATGAATGAATGAAATCTTTTATTATTGGGATTTCCAAAAATAGTCTATTAATAAAGTCCTTTAATGCTTCAGTTCTGCGGCATCTTGTTTTTCAATCGTTTCCGTTGTGAGTCATGTGTTGTTAACTTGACAGCATTCCCGTTAAGCCCGAGGAGCTTTTTCAAAAACAAATTTAATTTTCTCTTTTCACGCTATCTGCTGAAACCTGCCTAACCAGCAGTTTCCAAATACAGTCATAAACCTGCAACTAGAGTCCTCATGCCACAGGGTATGAGCTGAAGAATTAGAATGACAACTTTCAGCAAACATTAAACTGTCACTTATGATTTAAGACTAGGCCTACAAAGCATCCAGCATGCTTTGCCCAGTTCAAACTGGATCGTGTGAATCATAATGATCAGAGCATGCAGTTGCATCTATCATGTTCATGTGGTCTCATTTTGTATCAGGACGTATTGAGAAAATATTCTGCCAGTCCAGAAGCATCCTGTCCTTTCAAAGTAAGTTGGCACTTATTCCTGACACAAACACTTTTTTAACTTAAATGACTTCCAAAAAATATATTGAAAAAAAAAAATTGGATCTTTTAAAATGAATATAGACTATGTATCTTTTTCTTTTTTTTTTTTAAATAACGCTGGAAAGCAAATTACATAGCCCTGTTGGTCCTAATATGTCGCGGTGGAAAGTCTTATTCATCTTAGTGAACTGATTAAATAATGTTCCTCTCTCTCGTTGCGTTGGAAAGTTCAGTTCATTCTAGTGAATCGATTCATTTTAAACCGTGGTCTGTCTCATGTGTAGCATTGGAAAATATGATCCATATGTAGCACTGGAAGGTTCGATTTTGTGAACCACTTCGGATAGTTCATGTAAATTAACAGGATCAAAATAATTATTAACCTATATATTGAACCCTCTGCACATACTATCAACTTGTCGAAATGTCGATGTTTTTGTTGTGTTTAGTATGAATTTACATGTTGAAGTTTGGTATTGTCATACTAATGAGTGAATTCAAAACTTGCAAATTTACTACACATCATTATTAGCTTGTTTGGCAGGCTATACAGTTTCAAAGCACCTCCTTAACTCACTGACAAAAATAATCTATATCCAGATTTCATCAGTGCAATCAAGTTGCACTTTCTGTGCATGAGACCAACAAGCCAGCATTTCGCAGATACAAAGGCACCAATTAGATTTGTTTGTTTTTTACCCGTTTCCTTCCCCATGTTTTGTTCCTTTTCCTTGCTGTGCCTAAATTTGTTTTAAAGAACAATGCGATTGACTTCTGTATGACCCAACCACGGGCCAGTTGTGAATTTGTTATGAATCTGCTCACAAGCAAAGGAATTCTGCTGTTCTCCACTGATAGATTCAATGCCTTGAGCAATACAGCTACTCATGAAAATATGTGAAAAACAAGTGTGCACTCGCCTCTCAAGGGGTAACTGTACACTTTTCTTTGAAATGTCAATAATAGCTCAGACCCTCAAATTTGTGCTGGCCAGAAATATTTCACCAGTGAGCCTGAACTAAGGTCCTTAGAAAGTAAACAGACAATGAATCAGATCTCATACAGAATGGAGGAACTTTGGGAATTAGCATTCATGAAATGCACAAATTCCAAGGACAGTGGTGCTGTTTAATAGATATGGGCTGATGCCCTTGATTGTTTCCACTGGATTAACCAAATTGTATGGAGTTACTCATTTCCCTGTTTATTTACTGTGTCAACAGGGCGCCTCAGACACCCCCTCGGGTCACCTGATGACAGGGTCGGCAACTGTATAAAGGGCATTTTGGGTGCTATCTCCCACAGTTGTGCTCTAACATGGCTAAAGCAGTGATTTGCGTGCTTCTCCCATCTCTGTTTGCCTTCTGTAGATGTGCTCCAGTGGTAAGTTCAATTGCTTGTGTCTATAGAATGTCCACATTTTGTTTTGTTTTTAATTAGCACTCAAATAACATTTTAGTATCATTAAAGTGACCAAGAGTGCTAAGAGAGAGTGAAATTGTATGCAGTCTACATATGTTGTATGTCACGTATCATTTATATGGAGTTCTAACCCTAACACTTAAAAATAAAGGACCTTTAACATCCATTAAATCTTTCCGATTTACCAATGTTTCTTTAAGTAAAAAAAATGTTCTTTAGATTATTAAGATGTTCTTTATATGAAGAGAAAAATTGTACTTTTAAAAACTGAAAGGATTTTTGGGGGGAATCATAATTTTTTTTCTTCTATGGTATCGCTGTTACCCCCCTTTTGGAACTCTTAATTTTAAGAGTCTACATAAATGGTATTTATTTATTAGTAAAATGTCTCATAGTATCTGACAGTTGCTACATGAGAGGTCACAACTGTCTGCGGCAGCCATAGGCTCTGTTTCAGCTAAATGTGCTGGTTTAAGCTCTTCTTGAGAATAAGAAAGACAAGCCAATCAAAAACGGGCGGGTCTGCTGACGTCTTTGGAGGGTGTAATTTTGGAAAGAGGCTGTGAAGTGAAATGACTGAAATTTACAGCACCTTTAAGTTATATTTAACTTGGCATTGCATCAAAATCTATGAAATGTACATGAAAGATAAAATGTCTCCTAAGTTGGCCCCTTCTGGGTGAGACAAGGTACTTTCTGTTGTTGGGCAGGCTAACATAAAGATAGCAAGGTTATCTGCACTCTTCCATAGTGCTGCAGTACAATCTATACCTGGAAAACACACATATACACAACTGTACGTCCAGGTGGTCACTGACCCAACAAACGGCTCTGAGCTGATACATCGACTTCCATTACATTTTACTTGTATTCATTTAGCAGACGCTTTTATCCAAAGAGACTTACAAATGAATACAACAAGTGGTTCATCTTAAGACAAGATCAACTGAAGCACTAAAATCTGTTTTCAGGCCTAAAACCAGAACAAAAAAGACTAAGCACCATGCTTAGACATAAAAACTAAGGAGCATTTGAATGCATATTGATCATGAGCCGCTTTGAATGTGTTCCAGGGTTTTCATGGTGGTTCAGATGCTCACTGCCCCCTGCGGTAAAGATCCTGGATGCCGTGAAGGGATTCCCGCTGGAAATATAGCTCTGGTTGTGTATCGCCAAGATCAAATGGGGACATGGGAAAAGATTGCCAGTGGGTAAGATCACACTAACCATCATGCTCTATATTATACTAATTCTAGTACATAATAATAATTTTTCTACTATATATAATATAATTTAATCAATCATTTAAAATATTTCATCTGACCTAGTTAGAACCCAGCGGACAGATGACTGAAACTTATGCTGACTGCTATTCATAGTAATTTTTAATAGGAATGTTGCTTCTATTTTAGCTCAGTTTGACTTCAGCAATGTCCTTTTTGACATTCACATTTTACATTTATACATTTAGCAAGGAGCTTTTATGCAAAGCAACTTACAAATGAGGAATTCAAGTCCTTGACATTATAACTCAAGAAGTGCTATCAATGCATTGCAAACATGGGTAAAGAAAAGATGTAAAGAAAAGAGTGTGAAAATATATACATTTTGATGAATATACATTAATTCAATGACAATTCAAAAATAAAATTTGTTCCAGTGTTGGCAAAGTTAGTGCATTTTGTCTTTGTAGGAAAGTTTTGCCTGCTCTATTCACTCCGCTCAACATCTTCATTTTAGTCACATCCGCGTGGTTCCTCTTGCCTGTTGCTGTCATTATCGTTAATAAGTTCTTCCTCTTACACAGGAAAGTGGATATGACTGGTGAGGTGCACAACTTGATCACTGAGCAGGAGTTCACTCCTGGTGTGTATCGGGTGGAGTTTGACACTAAAGCCTACTGGAAGGAAGAGGGTCGCACACCATTCCACCAGCTGGCTGATGTAAGTAGGGCTGTGATGACACTTCTACATTCATGAGTGTTTATTGGTTGCTAAGTGATAGGTTATTGTTGTATCAAGGCACCATTAGGATACAACATTAGGACGACTTGGGATTACTCTATAATTTTTTTTATTATCCTTTTTAAGAGTTACCTACTAGAGCTGCATACAGTCTTGCAGCAAATATTTTAAATGAATACCCTGAATGATTGTCTGGATGTGAACCAACAGCTATATTAACTGTGGGGAGGTAAATATTTAAGAACCTATATCTTGTTTTCTATAGACACACAGTAAATGGACCAGTTTTAGATAAGAGGACAGAGCATTCAAGGACAACACATGCATGCATGGACAGACATGCAGAGCACACAGACACTGACATAAAGAGTCAGTGAAGTGACAGATATACGCACGTGTAAAGACCCTTTTGTCTTTCAGGTGTGTTCGTGTTGGAAGGTGTTTCTCAGTGGCTCTTGTGTGTTTTTGCAGGTGGTGTTTGAGGCTCATGCGGAGGGGCATCGGCATTACACTCTGGCTCTTCTTCTGAGCCCCTTCTCGTACACCACAACAGCTGTGGTCGTCAAAGCACATGAGTGACATCACACAGAGAGTTGGTCCACATCAACTTAAACAGAGAAATTACTTTACATCCAGAGTCCAAGATTAACACCTTTTGTAATGCCAGGTTGAGAAATATTACAAGCGATTAAACTACATTTTTTAAAATTATCATTTTTATTTTTTTTCTGTTACAGTTGGATTACCATTTCGATTCCTGACGTCTTAGCTATACAGGAATATTCCACACACTTAAAGTCCAAAAACGCTTATGCATCCTAGATAAACATTTTATAGTAAAATTCATTAGCATGAGTTACATTAGCATTGTTTTCTGTATCACGCACACCAATTGCATCATCTAGAGTATGGCAATTATTCAATTCAATTTAAACCATGCATTATGTTGCAGTCTCTTTAGTCAAGTTTATTTGTATAGCACTTTTCACAATACACATCAAACGCGGCTTTGCAGAAAGTCGTATTGTTGTGTCAATAATGCCTTGGTATTGTATACCATTGAGCAAATTTTAGGGCAGGCGATATGATAATATAAAACGATCACACAACGGATCCTCTGTATTTAAGATCTAGTTATATTGTATTTATAGTGTTATATACTGTATGTTACAGCACATATATCAGTGCACATTGACTCATGTGGAACATGTCTGAGATTCAAAGGCAATTAAAGGGATAGTTCACCCTAAAATGAAAATTGAGTCAAAATTATGGACCACAAAAGAAAAAGAAATAAAAGTCTCACTCGCGCTTGACCATATGATGGCAGTGAATAGCAACCAGCATCAAGCAGAATGATCTCATATGACACGTGCCATATATTCCAAGTGCTCTAGGGGTATACGATAGGGTTTTGTGAAAAACAAACTGTAATTTTATGTATTTTATTAACAAAATTCTTGACCTTGGCCGTAGGTCTTCTGCGCAAGGCTGCACGACGTGCGAGTTCATGAGACTCTAACGCCACAGTTCACTCCGTCTTGACCAGAAAAAGCACGTTATGAGAAATCAAGATGAACAAAAACACGATACTGTGAACTATCCCTTTAAGAAATTTAAATATTGGTTTTGCTCAAAGCAAGAGTAAGTGATTTAAAACAAATATATATTAATTTAAATAAGATTGGATGTTGCAGTTGAAAAGATGCTTGGGAGAATGTAAGGGATTTAGAAAAAGGTTGGTTTGTGATTAAGAAGGGTAAACAATTCTCAGAACCCATACATGAAGATATGATCAGGTGTCTTAAGTAAAAACTAGCCAGTTATCAGAGAGAGTCTAATGTGAGTTTAACATTTTACAAATTTAATTAGAAGTAATTTAAGTGGCAATGTTGAAAAATGCAGGGAAAGTTTTAATTAACATCTCTGATTTCAGGCAGAATTACTATAACATGATGACGTTCCTTACAGTGGAAGAAAATTACTTAAATCATTGTAAAGATTTGGGTCAAAAATTACTTAATATAAACAGGAAGCTTCTAGATTAGAAAATCAACAGTGTTTTAATCTCTCAGTGAGCAAGCCAGAGGCGACAAGGAATGAAAGGAATGAAGAACGAAAAACTCCACTTTGGTGGTAACAGGCTAAACAATTTATTTTCATCACATGAGCCGCATGGAATGGAGGGAGTGATAAACATGATTGATATCAAAATGGTAAGCTTCGTTTAGTTTGTTTTCTGCAGTCCAAGTTTTGGATTCTCTTAAAGGGGTCATCAGATGCCCATTTTCCAAAAGTTGGTATGAATCTTTAGGGTCTTCATGTAAAGTTTGTAATATACTTTGTTTAAAATTCTTCAATGGTTGTGTAAAACAACACCCTTTTTACTTCCTCAAAAACAGCTCTGTTCACAGCAACCCGTTTCGGTGCATGTCTATTTAAATGATAATGAGCAACTGCTTAATATAGATTATTGATACCAGTCTATATAGCCTACAGTTATTTCATTGCACGCAAATGCAGAACGCACATGCTAGTTGGCAGTCAACTGTAGTCTTTGCGGTGTGTTTCAAGCACAGTTTGTTAACCCAGACGTATGAGGAAGTTCTTTGACATCGGCTTGGTGCGTCACAACCTTTAAACAATGTAAACTTAAAGGATTAGTTCACTGATAATTTACTCACCCCGATGTCATCCAAGATATCCATGTCTTTCTTTCTTCAGTCGAAGAGAAATTAAGGTTTTTGAGGAAAACATTCCAGGATTTTTCTTCATATAATGGACTTCAATGGCAATGGTTTGAAGGTTCAAATGTCCATCTCAATGCAGCTTAAAAGTCTCTAACATTACACGATCCCAGTCGAGAAATAAGGGTTTTATCTAGTGAAACGATCGGTAAATAAATAAATACATTTAATATATAAATAAATGTTATATATATATATATATATATATACACACATACATGCATACATACATGTGTATTATATGTGTGTGTGTGTTTTTTAAAAATACATTTTTGTTCATTGAACAAAATTTGCTCATTTGATATTGCTTAAAGGACTGGTATGATGCCCTTTTCACAAGATGCAAAATAAGTCTCTGATGTCCCCAGAGTGTGTGTTGTGTGTGTGTGTGTGTGTGTGTGTGTTGTGTGTGTGTTGTGTGTGTGTGTGTGTGTTTTAACCAAAAATGCCCATCTTGTACCACCTCTTGAGATGTGCCACGTATTACGTCATCACATTGGAAAGGACACACAAAAAAAATAATATATAATAATAATAAATTACAACAAAGATGTCGGACGATTTTGAAGTTGGAGGAGAAAATGAGAAGTAATGTTTCGCCCTTCCCTACCTTTTTGAACCCGAGTTCACAGACAAATAACTTAGATGACGTGATGACGCGATTGGTAAGAAAATTACCGATTGTTTCGCTAGATAAGACCCCTATTTCTCGACTGGGATCATGTAGAGACTTTTAAGTTGCATTGAGACAGACATCTGAATCTTCAAACCATTGGTTGCCATTGAAGTCCATCATATGAAGAAAAATCCTGTAATATTTTCCTCAAAAACCTTATTTTCTTTTCAACTGAAGAAAGAAAGGCATGGATATCTTGGATGACATCAGGGTGGGTAAATTATCAGCAAACATTTTTTTGAAACTGAACTAATCCTTTAAACATTAACAAGTGTCTTTGTGGCTTGCCTGTAATAATACCGGGTAACTTTATTTCTTAAACAAAACAAAAAAATTCACTTGCATTTGGTGCTTGGCAAGAGTCATTTCGGACCCTGATTACACCCGCTCACCCTTATACCAATTGAAGAGATCAGACTCAGAATAAGTTTTCAACTATAAAGTCTTTTAATGATAATTACAGAGTGAAACGCAGTGAACAGACCGGTACAACAAAAACAAAACAAAACAGAAGTCTGGAACCAAGATTGTACATGTCAGTCGAAGCAGCTGGCATCTCAAGACATTCTGCTTCTCATACTGGTGTTACAGTTAAAGTGGACCCTTAACATTGGAGATCAAACACGGGAGAAATTCCTCATGTTTTCAGTCCCACTGAATGACCAGCAGACATTTTAAATTTATAGACACAGCTCCAGATTGAAATAAAAAATTTAGTTAAAGAAAAATGTAAATGTACTCCCAATTCTAATTTTAAACACCATCCACACGCAACCCACTGCACATCCCAACAAACAATGCAAAAAAAAAAAATCAAGGCACAAATATGAATACTGCAAAAATGTAACACTCTACACATTACAGATCTGTAATGGTGAATAAATTATCTTTTAAAATTATCTATTGTTTCTTCTGGATATTTTCGAAAGACAGCTGAACAGGATGGGGCAGCAATGAGAGGGGTCGGTTTGGGGTGGAAAATGAGATGAGATGAATCTAAATTAGCAGACCAATGACTGCACTGAACAAATCTTCCTTAAAAGCTACAACTGATTTACCACCAGATCCAAACACATCAGGGCAGTCAGTTTCCCATAAATAAAAAATAAAAAATAATAATAATAAAAAACACTTTATATCAGGGGAATGGGGCATGACACCACCAAAAAGTTAAATGGAAATGGGCCAGACCCCCCCAAAAAAGAAAAAAAAAAAAAAAAAAAAAATCAACTTAACATTACCCACCTCACTTTAAGAATGTTGTGTACATTTCAGAACCAATCTGTGTAACCAAATAAAAGCATTTTGCTGTGGCACAAAAGCTAATGATTAACACAATCTGTAACAGGCCTACCCGACTCCGTATTGCAGCATAAGACCACTTTTTCACTCTGTTAGCACACTAAAGTGTGGCCTACTGCCTGCAAAACAAGAAAACAGTGCACTGTGAAGATGGAATGATACTCTTTATTTGAGCATTCTGGAAACTAGTACTTGTTAGCCACACTTCCCCTCTTCGAAAGCCCATAACTGGTCTAAAATGCCTCTATTTCTACATTAAACAACACCTATTAATCTCATCAGCTGCCTCAACACAACCAACAGTAAAACAATAGCTTGGCATCTCATATTTGACACCAACTTTGCCTTAACTTTGCTTATGTAATTTGTTGGCCCTTTGCGGTGGAAAAGCGAGGCGGGGTTTTTTCAGCCGTGTTCCACTTCATTCTCTAGCCTACAGCAATCTTCTTACACTAGACTGCATATGACACCTACACAAACTCGCTTCATGCTTGCCAAAAAACACTGGCAGACCTTCAAAGTGACTGGCTCGAAATGTTTAGATTGAGATTAAGTCCTGGAGTTACATTTTACCACACAATGCTGAAAGAGGAAGAGAGTAATAAGGGTGTGTTTATTGAGGAAAAGCAGACTTTGGCACCAGTAACCTCCATTTAAGTATATTATATTCAGTTCATTTCTGAAATGACAGAATTTTTCAATTCCTCGGAGTTGGTCAAATGTTTTTTTTTTTTTTTTTTTTTTTTTTTTTTAATTTTTTTTTTAAAACTTTTAATATATTTTTTTAAACCTGTAAGCACAGTAAACGGGTCTGCTTAGACCCAACTGCTAGTCTGATGGTTTAAGAAGAGACTGTAAACAACAGACTGGGTACTGGAGATCACGTCGGGAACACCATCAATGGGAAGAGACCATACTAGGGTTTCAGGAAATCATCCACTGAGAAACAGACAAAGCAAGATGAGGACCTCAGAGATGCCATGGCTCAACTACACTTCAGAGACATGCAGATGGAAAGAACCTACAAAAAGCCTTGAAAGCAGGTGCAATAAAGCGTTTTTGTGAGCTGAGTGTCTCGACTTCAAGTGTCATTAAGTCCAGTTAATGTCGCAAACCATGCTGCTGACAAAATCTCACCTTCAATGTGTAATTCTGAGTGGACACATATACACACGCACACAGATAGCATGAGAAGATATGAAATAGCAGTTTTAGGACATTTATATAACTTAAAATATACACACAAAAAAAAACCTAAAGCAATGTATGGTACATCGACAACTCCAAAAAACAAAACAAACAAAAAATTATATACAAAAGGCAAACATGTATCAACAGCTTGTAATGCTCAAAACTTTAACAGCATAAAGTCGTCATGGCCCAAGGGTACTCCGAATGCCATTCAAGGCAACGGCGAAGTCGCTCTCTCATCTTGGCCCTACGGAGCGCAACATCACCCAGTACTTCACACTGAGAGCTACACACACAAACAGACAAAAACACACAGGTTGAGACACACGCCAAACCCTGCGAAGGGCGTTTTGGCTTTAGCAGCTGCGAACCTGACTGACCTACAGGTCATCCTGCGAACGACCTGTCTCCTAAACACCTTGCTATCATTTCAGTCATATCTTTTACTACATTGGAGTGCACTTCAAAAGTGAGACATGAGAATGATTATGCTATTGTACTCTTTAAGACAAAATAATCATTTAACAAAAAATAAATTAAGGCATGCAGCAGGTAATGATATCAGTATTCTGTTTTTGATTCTTTTTTTGCATTCTGCAATCATTGCTGATATTTTGTTTGACTGTCAGTCATGTCCCACACCATTGAATAATAAAAATAAAAAAAAGTAACAGAAATCAAAAACAACAATTAGCTGCCAAAAAGAAGAGTGTTTCCACTGGAATCACAGGCGTCTTTTGGGGGACAAAGCTAAAGCATTGTTTAAAAGGCCAGTTATTTACAGGGGAGTCAGGGTCATGCATCACAGCCTTCTGTTTAGCCATGGAATTGGGGGGAAAATAAACTTAACACCACCAAGGTGAAATGTATATCGTAATACAAGAAAAAAAGTTGAAGTGAAGGACAGATTTAAAATACATCCATTTAAACTGCATTGACGTCTTCTAAACAATTTGTCTCTTAAAAAACGATATGTATAAAAAATTATACTAACATAACATGACAAAATGTCTATTGGCGTCAAGAGTGCTGTTGTAATGTAAAACCAAGCTTTCTACAATGTAAGCACAGATGACTAGATCTAGAGATTGATAGCCTATAAAATTCAATTAAGGCTTCGCAGTAAACATCTGATTTGTTGACGCTGGCACTCCCCACCTTTTTTTAAAATGTGTTGTGATCTGATTCACTAAAGCCAGCATGGACATAGGAACATGCAATTAAACGCACGCAGTCAGCTAATACACTTTCACAGATATGATCCAGTAATCGACATACGCACACACACTCACGTCACACAACTAACTGTGCATTAGACAGGCCTTTGCCCTCCTCACTCCTGTTTTTAAGGGCATTTGGCATCGATACATCACATTTTCTGACTCGGGGTCACGCAGATGGGGCAAAGCCTGTCAGTACTCTGCTATGGGGGCGAGCTCGGGATTCAGATTGACCGTGATGTTCTTATACAGGCTGCTCAGAGAGATCTCCGGAGAGTACTGCAGATTGTTTAAGCCGTCCAGATGCTGTCGCTCTTTAGAGTACCTCAGCAACTTGTACCTGAGGGGAGGGCGAGATGAACGTGGGTTAGTGTGTCCTTGAGATAATCTGCTACAACTTGCAGAGATCTATATACGTATGACTGCAAATATGTTTTTGTCACACATAGGTCAATCCACTCTATGCTACACGGCAACAGATGAATGCAACTTTTGTTTAAGGTCAGGTGAAGTGTAAGCAGGTCAGAGGTAAAGATCGAACAGTGCAGTGAAAAGAAAGCTGTTTTCCACCCTCAACATCTTAGTTCTTGAAGTTCTAGCCTCTAAAATTGGGGATAAACAGAAAGGAGATTGAGGAAGAAGGTGGAGCAATGTCAATTGTCCTTCACAAAGTGCTTGTTAGAAAAAAAAAAAAAGATGCTTCCTCAGTGTTGAACCCTCTGCTAAGCATGCAGTTCCTGTTTTTAGGGCCCAAGCCCAGGGGACATGTAATGGGGTCCTATTGTTTTCTAAGGATTCTCATTATTATTATTTTTCTTTCAACCTTTTGGGGGCTTCTGGGGGCCTTAACATGCTCAAACTCTTCAAACTTAGCACACACATTGGAATTGTCGGCCATTCAAGGGTTAGTTCACCCAAAAATGAAAATGATGTCAGTAATTACTCACCCTCATGTTATTCCAACCCCGTAAAACTTTCGTTCATCTTCGGCACACAAATTAAGATATTTTTGATGAAATCTGAGAGCTGTCTGACTCCTCATAGGCTGATAGGCAATTTCATTCTGCCGGTCCAAAAAGTTAGTAAAAACATTGTTAAAATAGTCCAAATAACTACAGTGGCTCAACCTCAAGTTTATCAAGCGACGAGAATACTTTTTGTGCGTAAAAAACAAACAACAATAACGACTTTATTCAACTATTCATTTTCTTCTGTGTGGGCCTCTGACGTGAGTTCACGAGAGCGCCGTGACGCATGCGCGAGAACTGAGATGATGACACTCACAATCATTTGATGGGAAAGTGCGAAAGGTAAGCCATTCATTTTTTGGCATTGGTAAGGCACATTTATGTTTTCTCGTTGGTTTCTCATGATTCGGGCCTCCAGGAAATGCACACTTTAGAACAATTTTAAACACTTCATCAAGACCCATCTGCGTCATCTTCTCAGTTCTCGCGCATGCGTCATGGAGCTCGTGACTCGCTGTAGTCACTTGGACTATTTTAACGATGTTTTTACTAACTTTTCTGGATGGGCTTTGCCTAGAAGCCTATGAAGGAGTCAGACAGCTCTCAGATTTCATCAAAAATATCTTAATTTGTGTTCACGGAGATGAATGAAAGTTTTACGGGGTTGGAACAACATTAGGGTGAGTAATTACTGACAGAATTTTCTTTTTTGGGTGAACTAACCCTTTAAGTATGGGCACAACTTGACATATGTCAAGTTGTGCCCATACTTAAAGGGTTAGTTAATAACATATTTCATAGTTCATATGTTGACATATTCTGGAATCGAATACTTAAGGTCAGGAATCGGATACTGGATATAAAATAATTTCGATTCCTCTTATCAATTCCTTAGTGTGCATTTTAACATGACTTTAAACCGTTCTCTATTTTCTGTGCTGCGGACATTCAAAACATGGACACAAAAATCCACCTCTCATACTGTATAGCGTGCAATACTGAACTGAGTTCTCTTCCACGTCTTTTTGCACTTGAACAGACAAATACACAAAAATATGTCAAAATATCCTCGTAAACACAGTCGGTTATGTTCAAAGGGTTAGTTCACCTAAAAATGAAAATTATGTCTTAATGACTCACCCTCATGTCGTTCCAAGCCCGTAAGACCTCCGTTCATCTTCCGAACACATTTTAAGATATTTTAGATTTAGTCCGAGAGCTTTCTGTCCCTCCATTGAAAATGTATGTACGGTATACTGTCCATGTCCAGAAAGGTAATAATGACATCATCAAAGTAGTCCATGTGACATCAGTGGGTTAGTTAGAATTTTTTGAAGCATCGAAAACACACTTTGGTCCAAAAATAACAAACTACGACTTTATTCAGCATTGTATTCTCTTCAGGGTCTGTTACTGTCTGCTGACGTAAGACGCTGCTGACATGTTATCTGGTGCGCCCGAGCTTCGTTTACAGTCCGAGGGAGACGCACGCTGTAAACAAAACAATCTTCGCAAACATGTCTAAGGATTTCGACACAGAGGAAGACTTGCATTTTTTTTGCAACACACGGACGAAGAACTAAGCAGCGTCTTACGTCAGCAGCGTCACTGCGGAGTCGTGAACGCGGGTTGACAACAGACCCGGAAGAGTCTACATTTTCAATGGAGGGACAGAAAGCTCTCGGACTAAATCTAAAGTATCTTAAACTGTGTTCCGAAGATGAACGGAGGTCTTACGGGCTTGGAACGACATGAGGGTCGTTAATGACATAATTTTCATTTTTGGGTGAACTAACCCTTTAAGTGAACATAAACAGTAGACAAAGAACACATATGTAACAGTATGTGGGATCTGTGCAACTCTTAAAGTGACAGCAGCCTAATATTCTTGCTGCAGTCTCAAGAATAAAGTTAATCAAACAACAAAAAACAGAGAAAATTCACTCGCTATTCTTGACTGAATAACTGTATTTGTAATGTATATTTTACATTTAATTACAGTTTCTGTACCTGAACACCTGAAAATTATTACAGTTTCTGTACCTGAATACCTGAAAAACTTTTAGTTTATACAATCACTGTTTATCTCAATCGTATCTTTGTTCAGTTGTATTTATTTGTGTGATTGCTTTTTTTTTCCTTTTTTTTCTTAAGAGTGTTACTTGTCTTTAAGAATGCTTGCAATTTATTTAGTTAGGCTAGTTGTTTTTGCTATGGTATTTTTTTTTAACTATAGACAAATGTTTCTTGTGTAAGTGTTATTTAGCCTGTTGATTTTTGTGCATGGTATTCAGCTGTTTTGCAATAAGACTTAAGGCCCGTTCACACCAAGCACGATAACTATAAAGATAACGATAAAGATAACTATATATGCGTCCACACCAACGACGGTCTTTTTATTCTAAGCACGCGCGCGCCCGCGCTGTCAATGATGGGATAAAAACATCGCCTAGTCACCTTTATGTATACAACGCCTTTTTCACTGCAACTTCAGCAATGTTGTCAAAACTAGCGCTGGATATCCTACCTGAGGTGATTTTGCTAAACTGCATAATATCTCATCGTTAATAGCCTACTTCTCACCATTTATTCCCAGGATACGACCGATTGCTTTCCGTATATCCATCTTTTTTAACGTATCCTTGAAAAGGGGGTTTGACTTGTCAAACAGTGGAGGATTTTTTTTGTACCTCGACGATTAACTTCTCTGCAATGTCATCTGCCATTTTAAATGCGCGAGACCTTTAAATTAGAATGGATTCTGATTGGCTGTCAGTGTTTTATCGTTCGACAGCTGGAAAAAAATCGTTCTGAAAGTGATCCCAACGATAAATTTCCTCATATCTTTATCGTTATAGTTGTGGTGTGAACTCTGTAATTCTTTAATATGGAGAACGATTTTTAGAATTATATATTTATCGTTGTCTTTATAGTTATCGTGCTTGGTGTGAACGGGCCTTTAGAATAAATGTGAATGATATCTAAGTTTTTTTGTTTTTTTTACCTGATTTGAATAGAAATTATGAATCGATAAGAATCAGAACCGATAAGCAAAATCAGAATCGTGAAAATTCAAATGATACCCAACTCTCTACACAGTACCCTTTTATATGGTTGTATTTGAGGTGCTCTGTAGTGCACCCCTTTACACCTACAGTAACCAGACTTCATAGCTAGTGTTTACATATGTGTGTGCGAACTAGAGTGCGGATGGGCCGAAATTTTTTGTCCGAGCCCGGCCCGCGTCCGACAGAGCAGTAACCGAACCCGACCCGAGCCCGACAGGCATAATGATATTTATGTCCGAGCCCGACCCGAGACCGACAGTTAAAATCCCATTTTTTTTTCTCATACTAATAACACATGTACGTTTGTTTGTGTGGAAACCCCGCTTTTATTAAGCAACTGTAGGAAGGCATTCGGAAATGTCAGCAGGATGAGTGCATCAGCGCGCACGGAGCAACAAGCGCACTTAACGCAGGCGCGCATGCACGTGTTTCGTTGTCACGGCTACATAAACAAATTTCCGCACACAGGAAGACAGATGTTATGGTAATATTTTACATGTATTTTAATCACAAAAACGAACGTTTGCATCAAGTGAAAGCATCAGGCACATTGGCTACCTACATAATAAGCTGTTTTAAAATGTTCAATGCCTTATCGCGCTGATGTGACCGAGCCCGACCCGAACCCGAACATAATTTGTAAATATCTGTCCGAACCCGGCACGGCCCGTCGGGTACCGACGGGTCCCGTCGGGCTCGGGTCGGGTATCCATCCTCTAGTGCGAACTGACCTCCCCAGGAACTGCACTTCTCCTCTGTGGTGATGGGGAATAGATTTGTATTTGCCAATATCACCTTCTGGCCTGGTCACATTGAAACCTGCGTAATGAACCCTGAAAAAAAGAAACCCACACACACACACACACACACACACGTTTCTGTTAAATATAAATCTATTTGTTTATGATAACATGACACGTACTTTAGTCCCACACAGAAATATGGTGAAGCAAGCAATAAATTGTTGTTACACAAAAGTAACTGATAGTTATAAAATGTGTTATGCTGCTAGGCCTGTCACGATAACAAATTTTGCTGGACGATAAGAAATTATTGCGATAAACGATAATATTGTCGTTCTGAGACCATGTTCATCTAATATAATGATAATGGCATAATAATGCAGTACACTTTTTCAAAGATCTATAAACTTTTATTTCTAAAGATATTAAACATTGAAAACGGAAAACATTTTAAATATCCACAAAAAAAGAACAAAACAACCAAAAACAATAAAAGCAATGGACTCTCAGTGTCTGTTAACAAAAAAATTCACTTGAATAAATACCAAAAACAATAAATAAAATGGATGTAAACAAAATTGCACTTCAAAAAATATTAAACTTTAGGCTCAGACATAAATAGTGATACATTCCATAACAGGCAAAACTGCCAGTTAGGACCTTTGTAAACAAATGAAAAAAAGCCTCAACAGGTCATATCACACCATTTTGCACTGTCCTCCTGGTACTTTGTCGACTAAATGCCCGAGTTGTGTAACTTACTGTCGGAATGACGGAGACGCACTTTATTGCGTGTATATGCTGCGCACTGAAAATACTTGGTTAGGATTAGGGGTGAGGAGTGTGTGCGTATTACACGCCATAAAGTGCGTATCATATGCACGCAAAAACTATTTTGGGCGTATAAATGGCACGAGAAATAACATTCGTGGTATAGATACGCATTTTCATGAGATCGGGCTCACTGGATCGCGTTTGGCTTTGAAACCAATTCCATCTTTTTTTTCTTTCTTTTTTTCAACTCACAACTAGCGTCTTCTCTCTCTCCCGGCAGTCGCCGCAAGCACTCCCGCTTTCCCATACAAAGACCATGTGACTGACAAGCGCCGCGGCGCCGCCTCCCCACACAAAGACCATGCAACTGACAAGAGGGTTCACACTCCTCCTATACGCTAAGGAACCGAGAGTGGTCATCCAGTCTCTTTGGTAGAGAGAGAGAGAGAGAGAGAGACGAGGAAAGCAAACAAGCATGCAAATGGAATTATCTCGGCCGGAAAAATTATCGAGCTAATTTTTTTTATCGTGCGATTAATTGATTTATTGACTATCGCGACAGGCCTATATGCTGCTCTTAGAAATATGCACATATGTCCAATTAAACATGACTGACCTGTTCCAGAGGTCTCATCCTCTCCGCCCCAGCCCCAGAATGCATTGGGAAAGCCTTGATCTTGAGGAATTGTTCGACAGTAAGTCCACTTACTCCACCGAAAAACTCATTGTAGGGAAGACTGAAAACACACACACACACACACACTTCAACACTCAGTAAACTAAAGTATCAATATGCAATCACTTGTAAAACAAATAAAAAAATAAAAAAATCTTAAAGTTCAAACAAACAAGAGAAGGAGCGGGAGAAAAATAAATAAAAAAGAAGAAACAGAAACCTTACCATCAGGAATCACTTGAAAGCAATAGGCAACAAAAAACAAGCCTTTTAATAGCACAGACTATCATGCTACTTCACAGGGTGATGAGGAGATACAGCACACTTAATTCCTTGCAATATCCCCACAAAGCATTTGGGTTTTAACCAGAATACGTTCACATGAACAACCGTCCTTAAAACTCAACCAAAGCAAAGCTGAACCACGGGATCTTAAATCAGTCTTTGGTCACATGCAAAATAAGGGTAAATTCTCCAACTACCCCAAATACTTTTCAGAGACAATTAGAGCTGCGTTTACACCTCATTACACAAATTACATAATCTGCATAACAAACAGTCCTAAAATCACCACGTCCCAAAACCATTTAAGTCTTACATTACATTAAAGTTCTATGAGCTGCTGTGAAAATGCAAAAATGTGAGGATGAACTGCTGCAGCCCTGCATTTATTTGACCAAATATGTGAGCTAGTCTCTTATAACAAGACACACATATGCAGAAACAATACACCAGGAAGTGAACTTAAGGATTAAGGGTTATCAGGCCCTTCACATCTAGATTACACAGGTTTCCGAAAGCCTATGAAAATGATTTGGACAGACATGGATCAGATGAATGAGGAAAAAGGGAAATGTTTCAACATTCCTTAAACATTTTAAATAGATAAAAAGAAAAAGACTCTAAATCATGGCATGAAAGAATGGGGAAAATAATGGTTAAACAAGATTAATGACATTATTTAGGAAACGCAATGCCCAAAAAAACAAAAACAAAAAAACATTCCAATCAATGCAATAGACATGGAATATTGAATAGCCCAAATATAGTGTGAATTTGATGACCTCAAATTTTCTCTCAAATTAAAACAAATGCTAATGTTGAGGAAATCACAAATGTTTTCTTCATCTAGTTTTGTCTTAACACTAAGCCAATTAGTTTTGCAAGTAAAAAGGCAGTTCACACGTGATCAAGGAAGTGGCACAGCAAAATACGGCAAATCTAAAGAGGCAACAAATCACAAAAAGACACTGTTGTTAATAGTGAGAAACTGTGTTGTTTTCAAACATTATTTTGAGGCATTAAAGATTAATTTTGAACATTCTTGAATAGGTTTTTGAAAATTTCCTGCTTTTGATTCCATGAATTAAAAAATTCAGAAACTTTGTTTCAGTGAACAAGCTCATTTTAGATCTTAATCAGAAAGATAAAACCACACAAACACAACCAACTAACTAAAATACATATCCTTAAAAATCTCCAAGGGTCTACAGGTGGTGGATAACATCACAACAGTTTATACACTCACACACACACTTAAACACGACAATGTGTGCTCTAAAACACTAGAATTGTCTAAAATACGCACTTTGAAAACAATCTGAACTCAACTTATCTGCATTAAAAACCTGGAACATCAAAAGCCGGGCAATAAAGAAAATAAACGTTAAACAATCAGAAAAAAGCAGAAAAGGGAATAACCCAAAAGTAATGAAAAGAGAGAATAACTAAAGTAAATCTTTCAGACGGATCACTTACATGTACATGTACTTGTCGAGCTTGGCGGCGAAGTGACGAGGCATCTGACCACAGCCGTAGTAATTACGGTCGTTTTCTGGGATGTGATCGACGTCGTGAAACACCACACAGTCCCAGTCCAGGTCTTTCATGGCCTCTTTAAAGCCCACGTTAAACAGCATGGCACGGTTAAACGGCTGAGTACCCGCCTGAAAGCACATAAATGCATGACTGAAAAAATGCACAGACTAGACTAAAAACAACCTGAATTCCATCCCATTTACTTTCTCAATCATCAGTAATTAGTTGTTTCCATATAAATGCCTCTGGAAGTCCACGTTTATTATTATTAGACATTTTTTTTATGCTGTCTTAGGGCCCGTCCACACGGAGACGCGTTTCGCTGTATACGTATACATTTTTTATCGTATTGGCGTTTCGTCCACACGGATCCGGCGTTTTCGGAGACTGAAACCGCTATTTTTTGAAACCGGGTCCCAAGGTGGATAAATCTGAAAACGCCGCCCTTGCGTTTTTGTGTGTACGGCCAATCCGTATATTTTGTGAAACGATGATGTCATCACACCAAGTGTCAACTAGTCAGACACCGTTAAGTCACAGCAACTACATTTATGGTTTTTCATATTGTTCAACAAAGAAAAAAGAAAAAAGAAAAGAAAAAAAGAAGCTACTGTGCCTAATATTATTGTTGTATACAGCGCCCAAGGTTTATGCGCGAGCTCCAAGTCTTCTTCTCCGTTTTTAGTGTATGTCTGTGGCAGAATTACAGCGCCACATACTGGTCTGGCATGTATACTACATCGTTTTGAGTCGGTTTCAGTGGTTTCGTGTGTACGCAGATATTTCTTGAGACGACACCGTGTTTACGGATTTATTTTTTGAACCTTGAGACGACGCCGTGTTTACGGAATTTTTTTTTTGAACGGGGAAAAAAAAATCGGATAGGGAAAGCTCTGGCTTCGTGTGGATGTGGCCTTATTGTATGTTATTATTATTGATGAGCTCACCAGGAAAAATTCCAGACAAATATGTCATGGCAATAAAGTTTTGAAGTAATAGAGCGCATACCTGTTCAATGACATAAAAGGCAAACTGCAAGCGTTGGCGTTGGAGCATAGGGGCGAGATGCTGAAAGAGGATGGGAAGATGCTCATGTCGATTCCTAAAAGGGATTAGTATGGCCACCTGAGAGAAAGGAAGAGAGAAAGACACAAAAGCAGTCATGCTGATGTCCTGATGACCTTTTTTGAATGGTGTAACCAGCGACACACCTTCCAGCGTGGTTTGCAATCTTTGGGTTCCAGTGGCCTCCAAATTTAACGTCCAGACGTTTGAGCCTCACTCAATCTCCTCCACAGGAACCTCCGTCATGTTGACTTCCATCTGACCCTCTGCAAGGAAATACAACAGCAAGCAAATGAGAAAACGAGATTTTTGAGAATAACATTTCTGCATGAGAAGAGTGTAAACACTAGGGGTGTGACGAGATTTCTTGCCACGAGATCTCGCCAGATTAAAATGTGATGAAATTTCTCGTCGAGAAAAAGCTGTCTCGCGGTGTCACCATGCCAGAGCCAGAGGGTGAAATTAGCAGAGAATATGCCACCGCTACAATCACATTACATTATGGTGCCCACCGCGGCACCGCCTCCACTATAAAAAATAAAAACCATTGTAAACCATTGTAAACGTCTGCTCATGATGTGAGTTACAGTGCAGCAGGAATCACAATCCACTGATCGTGTGACGATGGCGGACGATTTGTTGTGCAACAGAGTCTAAGCGTCTGATAAATGTCTTATATTGTAGAATGTGCGCTCAGCACCGCTGCTCCCAATACACAGAGTATGTGCGATCGCGAATCCGAAAGTAAAACGTGAGCTCCCTGATGCTTGCAAATTAGGCTGCGTACAATAGCCTGTCTTCCCCTATCAAACATATCTCTGGACTGGGTAGTTGTGGTCTCGGTTTTGGTCTCTGTTTGCATTTTGAATATTGAGAGAGCACTTTGATTATGGTTGCACTTGCACTTATCGTTTGCAGTTAATAAGACTAAGAAAAAACGTATTTATTTTGGTTGTTTATACTATTCTTATTTCTATGTTCAATTTGTGGAAAGGAGTTCATTTAGTAGGCCACACACAGCCTCAATCAGAAGTTCTGGAAGTTCATAATTAATGTACAGTAAGGTCTGAAGAGACTCGTGTGAAATCATACAGGAGAGAAGCCAGTCAGTTGAGTTTGTGGCAAAACCTTTTACAGCGCTTACACATTGTCGTCTTCCAATGCATTTGTTAATTCATACTCATAAGGTAGAATTAAATTACATTCATTACAAGATTATTAGTTAAAACATTTCAAAATCACCTGCAGATTATTTTTCCAGTGATGAATTTTGTCATTGAGGATTTATATAAAATATTGTGCAAAAATCTCATCATGTTCTCGTGAACCCAATCTTGTGTCTCGTCTCGTGAGATAAGTGCGTCGTCACACCCCTAGTGCATACCAGTTAAAAGCTTCTGACAGCCAATTTGATGGGTGTTACTCACAGAGAGATGAATGAGAGAGCGTACAACTGGGATATCTAGATTAAGAAGCTAATTGGCTAGAAAGTATTTTAGAGAGGCAACAGTCACTCCTCAAACAGAGGCTTTTTATGCTGCCTTCTAAGACCCTTTAGGATGCATTCATTTGGCCAAAAGCAAAAGGAGCACCACATGTATCCCTCACAGAGAAGGCAACCCCATAAAGAACGGCACCAAGTTTAGCACAAAAAAAAAAAAAATTCCAAGAATGATCGCAACAAGAAAAATGTCAATACTGAAAAGTAAGGCAAAGGCTGTATCCAAAATCACATACTTTCTCAGAGTAGAAGCTTAATTTGAATAAGTAGTTACTTCATGACTGTTAAAAAAGTATGTAATCCGGAGCCATGTTGTCATTGTGATGTGACCTACAGCATTAGTTGCATCGCTACCATTCACAAATCCAGAAAATGTTTATTATCCATGTACTTTTTGCCAACTGTTTTATGAATAGGGACATACTACTCTTTTCACAAACTGTTTTTCCATCCACTACATGGGCGATTTCAGATGCAGCCCAAAAAGTCATTTGAATACAGTTAGATGTTGCTAAGCCAAATATGCGATACTCAAATAAGTATACTTATTTGAGTATCGAATCCTGAAAAGTCAACCCAATTAAAGCAAATAAGTTTACCTTATACGTGCACTTTTGTATGTATACAAATACTCTTGACTAAAGTGCACATATAGCGTAAACTTATTTGCTTTAATTGGGCTGACTTTTCAGGATTCGATACTCAAATAAGTATATTATTGGAGTATTGCATATTTGGCTTTGCAACATATAACTGTATTAAATAATTTGAGTCAAATAGACAAATTACATTTTTAACTTACTCATAGAAGGTAACCGTTCAGGACAGGGCAGGTTCTGAGCATATGTGAAGTTCTCAGGGAGGTATGTGGTTGGTTGAGCGATATACTCACTAGAATTATTTCCATCAGGATAATCTGTTAAAACAAAGACAGACAAAGACATATTAAAGTTAATGTGAATTGCAGATCCCGAGTGAAAAGGTATTCAACGAGAATAAAATGTGCGGTGGCACTTGGTTTTATCCATTGGGAATTGATTGGACAGTGAAAAGAATTGAGCCAGACTGAATGAGTGTCTAAATAGCTCTTTTGCTGTTGGTTAAGATCATTAAACAGCCTATGACACCAGATCATTTGAGTTTCAGAAGAAGACCAAGTTATTCAATTCTGACTTCTGAGATTACAAATACTTGTTTTGCCGTGGAACAACATAGTGAACAGGCTAGTTCACAGTGAGACCAGGAACATACATTAAGTGAGGAAATACGGTCAAATTGACTTCATGTTGACCTTGAAGCAAAGGAACAGGATCCACTAAGCCGAAAGTGTACTAACTACCCATGTCAATGTTCCGCTGCAGCTTGTGGACAGTCTGTGTGATGTAAATGTCATTGTCAGTGCAGTTCTCTGATATCCATATAAAACATTTTTTGTGCACACGGACAACAACACATGAGCAAGTAATTTGAGCGCTCAAAAACAAAGGTCCAGGATGTAGTACAAACTCACTGAACACATCCATCCACATTCAGGATCAGTGGAGTTTATTTTGAAAGACTTGCATACTAAACTGTGCGCTACACAAAGCAAAATGTGGAACAGTATACCTGGGCCTTTGCAATTGGGTTCAGTTCAAAGATGAGCCTGGTCAATGTTATTATGAAGAGATGTCATTGACTCTTACCTGTGCCGTTGAGAGTACTGTTCTTATTGGTGTATAGCCTGATCATGTGACAATGGTCCGCACATTGTCTCGTAACATGATACCCTGAGCCTGTACCTGAAGAAATATGTGTTGACTGAAACAGAGAAAGAGAGAGAGCGTTTTAAAGCATTTCCCAAATGATGTAAAGAGGAAACCGTGTGCATTACAGTGTGTTAACAGTGCAATGACCAAGTACCTCAGAGCTGCTCAATTACAAAATATGTCATATCAGAAATGTGCAAATATCCATATTGTAAAACATTTGTAACTGGACAGCAAAAATGAAAGCTTTTTCCCCTCTTCCTCACACTGAGAAGCTCTTAAGAGCAGCATTATTAGAAAATGGCAAATTCTGAAACTATAAGCAGCTTTCATTGTAAGCATCAATGGCTGTCTGTGGTTTAGCCTCAGCTCTTGTCAGTGTAATGTAGTTTTGTTTTAGGTTAATTGCTAGCTACAATAAGATTATGCCAGCATTCCTGAGTCCAACATTTCCGAGTCCAAATATGAGAAGAAATGAACCGAGATAAGCAGAATGTCAACCATTACGCATCAACTGTAGGTCTGAAGGGAAGTCTGAACTGAGATTCACATCCTGCTATGGGACAAACTATGTAAGCAGACATATAGACTAATATTTAAATGACTGAATAATATTTTGGTTACTGCATGTAAAGACAAGCTCGCTTGCATATACATATAAATATTTATTTATATTTAACCGTTTAAAAGTCCGGGGTCATGATTTTTTTTTTCCAGGATTCTTTGATGAATAGAACGTTTTCTATTATATTCTTGAAATCAGAACCAGTATCAGTTTTCTGTATGTATCAGATTTCACAAAAATCGTAAGCAACAACTGTTTTCAACATTGACACTGACAGTAATAATAAATGCTCCTTAGCATCAAATCAGCATAAGAATTATTTATCAAGGAACTTGTGACTGAAGGCTGGAGAAATGATTCAGCTTTGCCATCAGATAATTAAATTAAATTTTAAAATATAAAAAAACAGAAAACAGTTATTGGGTTATTCTGTGTCAAATCAACAAATTTCAGAAACTTCCCCAGCTTTTGTCAATTCCTTTTTTAAGAAGAAGACAAACATAAATAGTGATGAAAGCCAAAATTTTGAATGTCATGCCCATGGATGTATATTTACGGAGTAATTCACCGTTTTTACCTGAGAGTTGGAGCCAAATTACAGGGGGGTAAAATTGACTTTAGAAAAATGACATCATCATTATTTTATTTTTACACAGAGATGATGCCAACTGTGACAGTTCAAAAATGGAAAAAAGCTCTTGTGTTTTTTGCCCAAAGTTGATTCTGGCTGTCAACCTTTAAATAAAAACACTGGTGGGGATAGTAAAAAAAAAAATCTTGCCAACCCCAAACAATATATAAGCTATGATGCATTTTAAAATGCACAAAGCTACACAACTTTGACAAGTGTACTAAAGAGGGCCAAAGACGGGCATTAACAACAATACACAGTAAATTTTAGATAATACATCAGTTGACATTTGGATAGTTTGAGTTTATCAGTATTGGCCGATAACTACTGTACTGATTACCAAAAATCATGCAAGTGAAAATGTCCCGTTCTCTCTTTAGTTAATTTTGCTGAAATAGTAAAAAATAAAAAAATAAAAAATAAACTCATTTCATTAATATTGTTCATCCATCACATATAAAAACTGTACTATTTATTCCATTAATATTTCATATTAACATGAAATTATATATTTAATTCAGCAGCTATATCACCCTGTAGCCCAAGACTGGTTGCCCACTGAAGCTAAGCAGGGTTGAGCCTGGTTAGTACCTGGATGGGAGACTCCTGGGAAAACCAGTTTGCTGCTGGAAGAGGTGTTAGTGAGGCCAGCTGACCCTGCTGAGGCCAGCTGACCCTGTGGTCTGTGTGGGTCCTAACGCCCCAGTATAGTGATGGGGACACTATACCGTCAAAGAGCACCATCCTTCGGATGAGACATTTAACCGAGGTCCTGACTCTATGTGGTCATTAAAAATCAGATTTGCCCCTTGGCCTCTATCCATCATGACCTCTAATCATCCCCATATACTGATAGGCTTCATCACTCTGTCTCCTCTCCACAGTAAGCTGGTGTGTGGTGGGCGTTCTGGCGCAATATGGCTGCCGTTGCATCATCCAGGTGGATGCTGCACATTGGTGGTGGTAGAGGAGATTCCCCCCCTTCCATATAAAGCGCTTTGAATATTGAGCGCTAGAAAAGCGCTATATAAATGTAACTAATTATTTATTATTTTATAATTAATGTTGAAAGTGGCCCAAAGTATAATGACACCCAAACACCAAAGCCATGTTTTCTTGTTTACCATTCAGCCTAACTTCTATATGATTTATTTATGGACCTCACTAGCAGGGGAATCCTCACCTTGTAAACCAAAAAGGCTCCATTCCACTATATATGGGTGTATTCCAAAGAAAAAGTATTTTATATGTAAATTATAACTGGTTGTCCAAATAAATGTGTAGCATCTAGACATCAGATGTGCATAATGCAAAACCTATATTGTCCATTATATTTCAAAGAAAAAAAATTCTTGTAGTATAGTGTTGAAATGAAAACAACTGCTTTATTTGGCAGTCAGATTTATAAAAAATGTGCTTTGCTGTAGGAAACTGCACTGCTGCAAGTAGATTCCCAACGTAGATACAAATCTTCAAGCCAGAATATAAACAGCAGCCATTAATGGTACAAAAAAAAAATTTACTCCAAGCCAAGGGACAAAAAAACACATTGGTTCTTCCTAACTACCCAGAGCTCTTCATATATTAGACACAGTCCAGTGAACACTGGTCAAACAACAGTGAGGAAAACATTACCTTTCTTGGGCACTGATTATACAAACCCAGCAAGAGCTATTAAACAGGATTTGGTTGTGTGTTGCTGGTGTACTGCATGTGTTGGAGGTTTGCCTGGAGTTTTAGAGTAAGATTTTAGTACAGACACTGAAAAAAGAACTGCAGACTGATGTGTCAAGAGCACAAATCCAACACATAACTGTTATTCAAGGCTGTGCAATGTACTTTCTTTGAAATTCTACAGGACAAAAACAGTCAGGCTGATGTTAAATATCACAGCAGGTTAACAGAACACAAAATTTGTGAGATATTCAGTTAAGCAAGTCGAGACAAACTGCAAACGATTTAACACACACTTGTGCGAGCATCTCAATACGGCTACAGTGTAAAGATAGTAGGCCTACATTATGAAGAGTGTTAACTTTCTTAAGTTGTAGTAATGACAAATCAAAGGTTGTGCTTTAAAGTGGCAAGTGCACTTTAAATAAATATGCTTAATCTTTTGTCATGCTTTAAAGAAGTAGGCCTACACTTATTCTAAACTGACAAACATGCATTACATGCTATTGCATTGTAAATAACACAATGTACATGTGCTATTTACATAGCACATGTAAAGTCTACTTGATTCTAATTTTAACTGTTGAGTGATTTTTGATGTTACATTTATAGTTAACATTGTAAATGTACTAAATTGCTATTTTAACACCGCTAATTACGAATATATTTAAATACACAACAACAAGTTTAAATAGAAATTACATTAAAGATTACCATAAATACATGTCAGTATATTTGGCACTTTAACCATTTCAAAGACAATAGAAGTAGACCTAATTATGAAATGACATAGTTTACATACATTACAAGATGTAGAAATCCTACTTGGGTCAGTTCACTTCACCCCAAAATGAAAATTATACCATAATTTACTCACCCTCAAGCTGTCCTAGGTATGACTTTCTTCTTTCAGCCAAACACAATCAGAGTTTTATTAAAACATATCCTGGCTCTTCCAAACTGTATAATGGGAGTGAATGGTACCTTAGATTTTTAGGTCCAAAAAAAATTGATTATTTTAGACTTCTAGCCTAATTCGTGACCAGTGTTTTGTTTTGCTCTGAGCTTCCACGTTTGTGAACAAGTCATGCGTCAGGTCAGAGGTCACTCTTCTGCTGGAACTTGACTCGCGTACGGCCGTTACCAGAAGGCAGTGATTATAGTTTATAAAGTTATAATTATGGATATTTATTTGTCTTACAAATCGCATAGAATCACTTCAGAAGACCTTTATTAACCCCCTGGAGTCATAGGATTACTTTTATGATGGATGGATGTGCATTTTTGGGGGATTAAAAATCTAAGTAACCATTCAATCCCATTATAAAGCTTGGAAGAGCCAGGATATAACTCTGATTGGGTTTGGCTGAAAGAAGTCATATAGGCTACACCTAGGATGGCTTAAGGGTGAGTAAATTATGGGATAATTTAAAAATTTTGGGGGGGGGGGAACTAACCCTTCAACATCAACTAATTGCATTTTATATCCATTTAAACTATAAAATATAAGTAATTTAATTGTAAATATCATAATAGCTAACCTACTAGCGAATTAGGGGAGGGAATCTACTTCCATGTTATAACTGGGCATTGATAGTTAGGTATAATATTTCAAAAACTGGTGGATAAGGCTCAATGACAAATTAACCTTCCGTTGTCATGTGGTTTATGATATGAGCAGGTCCAACAAGAGGCAATTGAGCTTTATATAAACACGATAACAGCTCATTAATCAATATATCTCAAGGTGGAACATAGACTGAAAGTCAAATCTGAATTTACTGTGCTCGAATATCTAACACCGTCTGCGTCTCAAAACCTACAGAGCCGCCTAAATGGATGGCATTGTTGGCATTTCTGAGCATCACAGCAATAGCAATTCAATGGCTGTTTAGTTAGATAGCTCACTGGGCTTTTTAAACAGCCTGTCACTAGTGCTTGTTTGGGAGGTGATGATCAGTATCTGGAGTCAGTGATGTATGAAACACGATTAACACGTTTAATCACATCACTCGTGATGCTGGGAGTTATCAGACGGACTCACCTATTCCAGGAGCCGCATAAATGAAGTAGAGGCAGGTCGTGGACATGGAGAAGAAAAAGATGAAGGCCATTAAGGAGCGGTTGGACAACCGCATCAGCCGCCTCCACTTCCACATTTTATCCCGGCTACTAGCTATCCGTCACTCCCATAAAAACACAGAACGGAGAAAAGAGATGCTTTTGGTGGGGTGAAACGGTCATCCGTGGGAAATGGGGAGCTAAATCAGGGTGTGGTAAAGTCCGCATCATTCATTCAGTTGGATGCAAGGCCGCAGTGCTCGATCGCTCTCCCAACAAAGTCAAGAAAATTCCAGATCAAAAAAATAAATAAATAATAAAACGTGCTACATCAAACGGCGTCCGGGCTCGGCGTGCGGTCAACGCGATTCATTTTGTTCGGTGCCGCTGCTGCTGCTGGTTTAGTGTTGCGGTATGTTTCTAGTGAGCGCAGACACGCCTCGTCGCGTTGATGATGATGATGTTTGGAGATGATGAAGGGAGTGAAAGTGATGGTGATGAGGGACCTGCCCTTCCTCCCTCTTCTCCCCCTTCTCCCTCTTCTCCCTCTCTGTAAAATCCCCCCACGCCCCAGCGATCAGTCCTGCGATACGGCGGCGTGAAAAGGCGATCGACCCGCAGAGCAAACCGCGATGAGCGGAACGGGAGAGCCGGGGATGAGAGTGGGAGAGCCGACAGAAACGTGACGAGGCTCGACCGGGATTCCTTCGATTTCGGTTCTGCTGTCGGTGCAGGTGCAGACACCGTTTCCGGTAGGCGTGACCCACAAAATGGCTGCCAGCGCATGAGGAATGTTTTCAAAATAAAAGTATTCACGGGCCTGTTGCAGAAAACATCCACCTTCAGATAAAAAGACTGATAAAAAAATCGAAATATATGAAACATTTAACAAATTTACAATTTCAGCAAAAGTACCTATCTTATACCACTGACAAAGGTGCTGAAATATTTTCATTCTTGGCAGATTTTAAGCTTTATTTTGATAAAAATGTTTTTGAGCTCTTATTTTGGTATTACACATCTATTTGTATTCAACGTCGCATCTATAATTTGCAATAAATGCAGAGAATACAGAGAAGAGGGCGAATACTATGCAAATAAAATGGAAAAAATAAAATGATATGGCCACTCATGTTTTCAGCTTGTGAAGAGGCCTACTTATATATATTTTTTAATATGAATGTTAAAAGTTGAGGCTGAAATTTATTTCTGCATTATGCTAAGACATATACTGCGAGCAGCCTCTCAAAAAAGACCATTGGACATTTTGTCCCCACAATAATACCAGGACCACACCCACACCTCAAACTCAGTAAGGCTACCACACTTAACAAAACTGCTGTGTGATTGCTTCAGTTTGTGTGATTTATTTCATCATATTTTTCAAGTGTTTAAATTAAAACAACACAAGGACAGTTTCAGTTCTGAGTTTAGTATATGGGCCATTCTACAGAATTGGTGCAAACTGCTTTCCAACAACCAAAAAACAAAACAAAAAAAAAACATTAAAAAAGCATTTAAGTATTCAAATCTTTGATGTTTACTAAGATAATTTAATCCTACAATAATATAAAAAATATCAGTGAGCTTACATAAAAAAAAATCATAATTTATTGGGTAGTTTCAAAAGGGAGGTGGCTGTCCCAAACTCTAACCCCTAAATTTCAACTTGTGGAAATTAAATGAAAAATAAGTTAAGCAATCTTTTCCGTTTATTTAGTTAGTTAGTTAGTTAGTTAGTTAGTTAGTTAGTTAGTTAGTTAGTTAGTTAGTTAAAAAATATATAATATTTTCTTTGTAAATCATGAAACTTTATGTAAAAAATGTGTCCCGCATTTTCATGTCACTACCAAAACAGTGTTTTATTTAGTCCATTGGCTGAGACTGATTTTAACCACATCACCCTTTTTTATCAGGAAATATTCCTGTGTCCCTCTCTCTCATAGCCTCTCTTTCATAGATAGATAGATAGGTACCATCATTTTGAGTAAATGTGTTAAAAAAGAAAATCTGTGTGTAACTTTAAGGAACGTCACTACCAAACACACTTTTTCTCCAAAAAGGAGTAAACTTTTGTGGGTGTTATTCCATAAAATTGAGTGTATACAACTGTTCAGGTAACCATGTACTGATTAGCATCTTTGGGCTTGGCTTAAATGTATCTAAAATTGTCACTGAGTCAGTCACACACAACAAGCATCTCAAACTCTGATAGTCTTCACTGTTCAGGCATACAGGACAGAACCAAAGAAGACATCTGGGTTACCGGAATGGGTAATGTTGGCATCCGTCTTCATGTGCAAACCCTGAGACTTAAAGGTGCAAAGGGGAAATAGAATTAGGGGTCCCAAGGGAACCATGTGAGGACGGAACTTACTTGGGGGCTGGTGGGGGTTATCAAACATCTTGACTGAAAAGAGGGGGACGGGGTGGTTATTATCTCTAATCAAATGAGCTTTATGGTTTATAGCAACCTGTCTGATCAATGCATGCTATTCACTATTTACACCTGCAATAAACCTTATAGCCTAAAGAACAAACATGAATTTAAAACGATATGCCATAAAGCACATTAATATTCAATAGCATAATAAACTCAGAACTTAAACTGTAACCTCGTGTTGTTGTCTTGATTTAAACACCAATCACTGAAGAATCACGCAGCAGTTGTGTGGAAAGAAGAAATAAATGAATCTGCTTATAACTGTGTAAAAGAAAATATCTATTCAAAAACTGAAAAATACATTCGAGTTTCCATATTGAAGGTCATGTTTCATACGCAAAGTATTTGCCCTGTTATCTGTGTTTCATGGTATTATATTTAACTCACTGATAGTGGTGGTTGCGGAGGAATCAAATACTGTAGTTTCCTCGTGTGTTCTCTTGAGTGAAAGACAGTATAGGCTATTGTTGAATTTTCTATGCCTAAAGTATGGTCTGTCTTACATTTGTAATTTAAAAATTAAATAAGAAATATTTATTTGTGTGTTAACTTTATGTGAGAAAAATCAATATATGACCTATTTGTCATTACTTAGCCTACTGTATATTACTGTATTTGTTATATTTTGTCACTGACAAAGAAAATCCCTTGGCAATAAAGGACAAACAATAAAGGCCATCCCCAAAAAATATATTTCATATTGTAACCACATGACTTATGGTTCATTATGAAGTTAAAACTTTTATCATGCAAACAAATACTGTGACACTATTTACATGTGGACAAATACTGTCTTTTGTGAAATAGTAGGCCACTGATGATTTGTTTGAGATGTTTCTATTCCTGGAAAATATAAATAAGCTAGTAGGCTGAAAGAGTCACATTGTAGGCTATTATCTCATTGTCTATATAACTTGCAATTTGTAATTGTTTGTAGTTGTCTAACTAAAATATTTTAATATCTTAAACAGGAACTTTTGGATGTTTTTTTATTTTATTATTATTCAGTAGGCTATGACTTTTTTCACAACGAGCAAATACATGATTAGATCAGCTCTTCGCCTTTTATCTCAACACCTTTTGCGCATAAAACAGCTTCAACCACAATTTGCACTCTAATCTGACCACCATCTGCACTCATAGGGTCTATATGGGCGGGTATATATGGCTTTTTATCTAATGGGCAAAATGAGCTTTTGCAATTTACATTTGAACATCCGGAAAGCAGCATTCGTTTCTGCTCTGACAACCGCAAGACCTCGCTGAACGATGTGAGTCCCTGTAAAAAAATCAGGAATGGTGAGAGAACATTGTGCTTGTACGTTTTTAGTCTTCAAACCAAACTTGGGTCTTCAGCTGACAAAGTTTAAATCCCGTCTGACTAGCACGCTTCCCTTAATGTTTACACTTTATAGGATAATAGGCAGAGAGTAGCCTAGGTAGTCTTTAGTGGCTGTTTGAACGCATTCGACCACATAAATGTTTACACTACGAAAGCAATTCGGTCGGATGCATTTTCGTCTGGAAGTGGTCGAGAGTGGACAAGATCAAAATGTTTTAGACCCCGTTTACACCAGGATTTAGCGTCGTCCATTTGTGATTCGATCGACCGAAACGCATCTTAATTCCAGGTGTAAACAGGGCCTATTTATTTATTTTTTACGCAACAATAGTTTGCATCAATATTTTTAAGTCATGGAAATTTCTAATAGCCTACAATTAGGTTCAACCAACAAACTTAATATCTTACTTAAACTGACTAAATATCAAACATAACAGCATTAAAAACAGGTCTTTCCCTTACTTAAACACGTAAAATTATGCTTCCTTTCAACATTTGCTCTCCTTATTTAGTCCTTGAAATGCATGCTGGGAACTAGAAATCCACTGTCCATTTGTTTTTAAAGTTATCAAGACTATTTTATTAGACAGGTGCAAGTTACTGAAACTTAACTCTTTAAAAAGAATCTATTAAATGACTCACACAATATTAAGCTGATGTAATTATCAACATTATTTTGTCAACAGACAAAATTATGTTTGCAACTTAAAATATTCAATTAAATCAATAAATTCAGATTTGTTTTAACTTGCAACCATGCATGTATTTGATTTAATAGATCCCCTGAATTTATTTTTGGAGTTTACATAGGCTAACTGAAACTAACACCAGTCTTACAGATAACATCTGTGGTGGTAACACATTCAGACTGAATAACACAGAGTGCTTTATGACCTCCAACCAGACTTCCTTGCACAGAAACTAATGACAGGGAGGCTGATCATTCGAAGCAAGACCTCCGTTCATGATCAGATCCCATTTTCATCCAAGGTCGTTCTAAGGTCCTACAAACAAAATGCTCTAGATTTCATATTTTCATAAACAAAGCTTTATGGCTGCTGGAGGAGTGCCAGTCGGCAAAGTGCCTTTAAAAGCAGCTGATGCATCACTGGAGATCAAGGTGAAAACGAAAACCAAAGGACACTGGAGAAATGCCCTGAGTTTTTATTTAATTTTTTTATTGCAATATGACATTTAATGTTTGCATTGCAAAGGATAGACAGAAAGGGAACAAATATCTTAATTGTGGTTATAACTTCCTACGTGGCAGAAGCTTTTTATCTAAAGCAATTTACATGAATTGAAGTTCATGTGACTGGGGAGAACATGATAAGACAGGACTGCTATATCAACCGCTGAACTTGTCCTATCATGGCTGGTTCACTACAGCATTGAGGTTACATAGTCGTTACTGCTCTATGAGTGATTTATTATTATCTGCAGTCTCAAAAAAACATGGTTTCTAGAATGCTAAGAACTGGAAGCATAACTTCATATTGGTCTGTATGTGTCAACACCTACTAAATCTAAACAGATAGCTAATACAATACATCTTTTGAACTGACTTCATTAACTTTCTAAATACTAATTTACACCATACATAATACTTCTACTTTTTAGTAATTACTTAAACTCTCACTTATTAATGAATGTGGAGAATCCATGCCATTTTATTTATTTTTTTATAAATGTGTGTGTCATTTTTTGTAATTTTTGCCTCTTTGGTCAAAAAGGACCAAAAAGGTTTACGTGTTACATGGTCAAAAAGGACCAAAAAGGTTTTCGTGTTTCATTTTTTTTTTTTTTTGAGAGAGAGAGAGAGAGAAAGATTATTTAAGAATGTCTAAATATATGTGACCCTGGGCCACAAAACCAGTCACATGGGGCAATTTTTTTACAATTGAGATTTATACATCATCTGAAAGCTGAATAAATAAGCTTTCCATTGATGAATGGTTTGTTAGGATAGGACAATATTTGTCATGATGTTCATGACAGCATATTTGGACATTTACAAAATATATTTATCGAACATGATCTTTACTTAATATTCTAATGATTTTTGGCATAAAAGAAAAATCAATAATTTTGACTCATACAATGTATTGTTGACTATTGCCACAAATATGCCCGTGCTACTTGTGACTGTTTTTGTGATCCAGGGTCACATATATCTAAATGCAAAACTAATAATATTAGGAAATCATGTCTAAAAAAACGTCAAAAGCCTCTCAATATATTTATATAGGGAGCTGTTACACAACATTACACAATTTTAAAGGCCTTCATGGTATGTTGGAATTTTAGTCAATGCAATTCTTTTTTATTGAGGTTAACAAATTTAATTTACCCCCTTTTTTAAAAATGACTGACTTGAAAACAAAGTTCGGTTAGTTGATTTCCAAAGACATTACATTTAGTTGCATTTGGTAGTTATCACTGTCACAGTCCTCAGTCAGTGACAGGAATGGAATATGCAGCACGATTTTCTGTTTTGACTTGTGAGAGCCAGGACTTTTTAACCTTTAGTGGAAAATCTGCCGCCTTGAAGTCACTGTTCTGGATCGGGGCAAATTACCATCACCCCGTAGACCTCCAGAAACATCTGGGCTGACGCTACTGGAGGGACGCTATCAACGCTCCAGCCCCGCCTCTGCTGGAGGTTGTCAGCCCTTCGCCATCTCCTGCTATGCCAAACACTCATGTCGAGCCTCAGATCCTACAGCCACCATCAGCACCTGAGCGGATAGATCCAGTGGCTCCACTTCCGGCGTCAGATCGTCTCGCTCCATCTCGGCCTGTCGACCTGTCGGCTCCACCTTGGCTCCTACCACCTTTGGCTCCACCAGACACCATCGGCCTTTCGACTACACCGGGTTCCCTCGTCCCACCGGCTCCCCTTTGGTCAGTCGTCACACCACCTCTGCCACGGACTTGTGGATCTTCCGCTATGCTCTGTTCCTCCACTCCTACGGCTGCAGCAGGCTCCTCATTCCCTTCGGGTATGGCTCGGTCCTCCATAACACCACCATCGTTTCAATCCTCAGGCAGTCAGGCTCCTCCTCAGATGATCGTCGCTGCGGCATTGCCTAGGCCTCCTGTGCCAGTGATGTCCCTCTTCTCAATCTGCGGCCCTGGGATCCTTCGGCTCCGCCTCCATCGGTCATCCCCCAGTTGACGTCAGCCTCTACTCCACCTTGTCTCCTCCCTCCCTCGACTCCACCATGGGCTGTCGGCTCTGGGTCTGTGCATTTGGACGGATACCATCGCCACCAGGGTCTCATCATCGGTCTGTCACCATTCCTCCACCACCTGCTATCACCATCCCTTCGCCTTCTCCTCTTCAAGTCGTGAGGTCTCGCCTTCTGGGAGGAGGGGAGTACTGTCACAATCCTCAGTCACCAGACCAGTCACCGCAGCAAAATACATTTCCCATAATCCCTCCTGGCTCACACCTGCACACACTCATCTAATCAGCACCTGTTCGTATTTATTTCATCATCTGTGTATTTAGTTCCTCTGTTTTCAGTCTTTGGCTGTCGGTTGTTGTTTGTGTATCTGTGTTATGCACACTGTTATGCCTGTCTACCTTTTTGTTTTATTTGAACACGTTTAAATTGTTTATATAGTCTTCATCTGTCTTTATCCTCCTTATCCTGTGACAATCGTTGTATTGCCTACTTCTGACCTTTAGATGGAGACACTACACACTTTATTATAATGTAAATATAGTTAAATATAGATTTAAGTAGCAAATCTCTAAGTACTTATTCAATGTTGATTTTATCATCTATGTTATCTTTTGTTTTCATTTTGATAAGTTTTCTGAAGGACCAGCTTTCCGCGGGCTTTTGAAAGTGAATAGACACAATGGTCTAACTTTAATAAAAAGAAAGCAGCAATCCAGCTGAAACCCATTCAAGTGTCATGTCACATGTTTGCCACCAGAGATCACTATAGTATGATTTCTAGTTAATCATTGTCACCTATTTCTCATCTTTAATTCTCATACTTTTACTTTGCAGTCTGATCTCATTACATAGCCTACTATTCATTGACACATTTGCAACCTTTAAAGACTCAGCCTATCTACATGACACAGAAGTATGGTATATAGTACTGAATGATACTGTAAAAAACGGTCTGAAAAAATGTGATTTGTAGACTACATTTAGTTTTAGAATGGTCTTTGTTTTGTTTGGTTTGGTTTTAACTGATTAAATATTCACTTCTTCCAGCACTCTCTTTTGCTCTCTGTGTTATTAACCCTCCTATTCAAACTGCTTTAAACTGCTTAACTGCTGGTTACTATTTTTTTAATTTTTTTAATTGTGTGACCTTTTCTCATTTAGGGCAATGAATGCATGCAAAGTTGACACATTGCTGTTTTGGAAAGGCTGTACAATTTTGGTGACTGTGTCGTGGTCAAAAGTCAACCCATTCAAAAATAGTAGAGACAGGAAAAAAACAGAAAAGCTTTATTGTAGTTTGTCAAAGACTAAAATATGAGAACTTATGAAAGGTAAAGGCCGGGACACACCTGGGACAATTATTATAATGTCTATTTTATATGTATATAATAATTTCTCATATTTTATGTTTTAGTGTCTGACAAGGTGCAATAGAGTTTTTTTTTTTTCTTCTTTTTTTTCTTTCTTTTTTTCTTTTTCTTTTTGGAGATTTGGTCAAATTGATCAAAGTGACCCTCAACACAAATGGGGTACCAGATCTTCAACAAAAGATAGTTCAAATACCCAGTTACTAAATGAGAATTCCACTGCAAACAATTCAGTCCGCGTGTGAACTTTCCGAATGATTCAGACTGAAGCAAGCACGAACTGACTCACACTGCTTTGATAAACAGACATGATAATAAAAAAAACTCTGAAGAATATTAATTTGGGAATCAGTCATCATTGGTTCTGATTTTAATCAGAAAAGACATATGTTGTCACAACATAACACTTGAAAGTCTGTTATGAAATATAATAACCTATACACTTTTCTTGATAGGACATTGGGTACTAAAATCGCTTGCGTCTACTGAATATTTCTCACAAGGGCATGTAAAATGACAAAAGTTTAAATATATTTCAAATCAAAAATCACAGGACAACTTTTGCAGGGGTGGAGTCTTTATGGTTTGAAAGCAGTGTTTAGGACCTTTACTGTTTGCCTCTCTGCAGTATCACAGTTTCACTTTTAATATACAAAACAATTTAATTTTCCAGTTCCCTGAAACCCTACACCCACATTGTTTTTGTGATAAGTCTGATCTGTCTATAAAGAATGCGGAAACTATTTCAACCCTTCATCTGAAAGAACCTGCAGTGTAAGTTATTGTTGAGCTGTTGTTTGAGTCTCTCTGTCTGAGATCATACTGTATGCAGTGTAATGGCAGAAGCCAGTATTTCAGTGGGACATGACGAGTTCATCTGCCCAGTGTGTCTGGATCTACTGAAGAATCCAGTGACCATTCCTTGTGGACACAGTTACTGCATGATCTGTATAACCGGCTGCTGGAATCAGGATGATCAGAAGGGAGTTTACAGCTGCCCACAGTGCAGACAGACCTTCACTCCAAGACCTGCCTTATGTAAGATGTGGTGTTTGCTAAAATGGTTGAGAAACTGAAGACGACTAATCTGCAAGCTACTGGATCGGAGATCTGGAGTGTGACGTCTGCTCTGGAAGAAAACTCAAAGCCGTCAAGTCCTGTCTGGTGTGTCTGGAATCTTACTGTCACACTCATTTTGAACGTCATGAAGAATTTCGCTCAGGAAATCCACACAAAGTGATCGATGCCACTGGACGACTCCAGCAGATGATCTGTCCTCAACATGGTAAACCACTGGAAATCTTCTGCCGCACTGACCAGCGCAGCATTTGTTACCTGTGTACAATGGATGAGCACAAAAACCATGACACTGTAACGGCTACAGCAGAGAGGACAGAGAAACAGGTAAATTACTGTCTTGGAATATATAATTGTTTTTTTGTTGCTTCAGTCTTTTTTTCTGGTTTAAGAATAATTAATATCTGTGCATCAAGAAGGGACGGTAACGAAACAGAGGACGAGAGTGAACTAAAGCTGTGGGTCAGGGTGATAGTGATGACGTGACGAAATGGCTCATGCATGCATATTAATAAAGTTATGCACAAAAAAACATGATTGTTTAATATTAGGGATAAATAAATCTATGAAATATTAATCTCGCATAACTTAATATCCTTTACTTTTACATTAGTCGATTCATTCTTTTTTTTGCTTTCAGGATGAGTTATTAAATGATTACTTTTTATTTATTTTTTATCTAGGGTTAAGCCTCTCTGCCTCAGCCACCTGAGATTGGCAAGTCTTAAAAATTATCCTCAGGTTTTCCCACTCAAAATTATCCTCAGGTTTCCGGATGATGTGTTGTCATCTATGAACACTATTACTTGGGAATTCAGAATCTCTAGGGTTCCAATAACCTGCTGTGCAGCAGTAACCATCAGACAAGACTTCAGACAATGAATATGCTTTAAGTCACGACTGGAGTTTCTCAAAGTAAACCACAGAGACCAAGAGATCAGAACAGTTTATAAAGAATAGGTGCACGGGCAAAGGGAACATTATACATTACATACATTTTCTCTAAAATAAAGTGTTCGATATGTACAATTCAGCAAACTCCCCCCTGTACTGGGCAAAAGCAAATTAGACTTTTGATTAGCTCTGCTTGTTGCTGAGTTAAATATATGTTATGTAGTTATTATGAGGTAAAAAATAAATTCAGACAGCCATCTAGTCCATTTAGATCTCAAAAGCATAAAAATATTATTCCTGCAAGAATAATAAAAAATTCCTTCACAACCGTCATTCACAAAAGTCAATATTGTGCAACCACAGACACAGACGAGCGTATCTTCCTATTGAGTGGATAAAAGAAATAAATGCTTTTCGGTTATATATATATGATTTCATTCAGAAGAACATTTCTTAGCTTTACCGTCATTTCTTTGTCACCAGAAACATCTGGAACAAACACTAAGAAACTTCCATCAGAGAATCTGGCAGAGAGAGAAAGATCTTCAGGAGCTGAGAGAGGTTGTGAAGACCTATAAGGTGAGTTTGGCTACTGGTAGAAAAGTTTCATGGTTTCCAACTCTCCTCCAATCAGTGAGGATCTCAGTTCACTTCCAGTCTCACTGAAGCTCACTGTGTAATGTGTCCTGACAGCGCTCTGCACAGACAGCAGTGGAGGACAGTGAGAGGAACTTTACTGAACTGATCCGCTCCATTGAGAGAAGCCGCTCTGAGGTGACACAGCTGATCAGAGATCAGGAAAATGCTGCTGTGAGTCGAGCTCAAGGACTCTTGAAACAACTGGAGCAAGAGATCGATGACCTGAGGAGGAGAAACACTGAGCTGGAGCAGCTTTCACACACAGACGATCACATCCATTTCCTGCTGGTAACTGAGCCTTAGAGAAACATAGGACAATCACTATTTGTTTCTTTATCTGTCTACAGTTTAATATTGTTTGTTTTTGTATGGCTTTTTTTGTAGAGTGTCGAGGCTTGCTCTGTTCCTCCTAAAACTACTGTTGTGCCCAAAATCAATGGCAGTTCTCACCCCTTATATGAGGATGTGGGAAAATTGTCCTTCTGCTAAAAAAGAAACTTGAGGATTTCTGCAAAGAAGAGATAAAAAAGACATCTGAAGAGGTACAATAATGGAGATATTCAAAATTAGAGATACATAGTGTAACAAACAGTATCTGCAAAGGAATCTAAAATTGGTGTTTCCTACTGAAGCACATCAACAAATGTTTTTGTGAAGCATCTAATGAACCCAAGACTTTTGAACATTACTTCATTTGTGAGCTTTATCAGTTTTCTGTTTACATAAAAATAATACTTTAAATGCTGTTGGGTTTCCATAGTGGCACACATTGAGATCATTTCCACTTCTGAGGAGAGCATTGAATGTAAGTCTTACTAATAAAATGCAAATACAATTATCTTCGATTCCCCCATTATACACTTGCAACTCATGCAACATTTTTGTATCAAGTGATTATTTAAATCCTTGCATTAAGATGTATAGATGCATAATATTCTAAACCAGCTGGTACATAAACTCTCTCAGTTAGGAGTGTTTTGTTTTCCTCATTGTCACTATTTCAAGCTAATAACTAATAAAATATGCCAGTGGTTTGTTTTCAAAGCTTTTATTACTGCAGTTTGACATTAATATATTTGATTTCCTTTACAGTGCCACCACCCAGACCCAACCCAATGCCAAGATTACTGTCCTACCAACCGCAAATGTTAAAGAAGAGATCCTTAACAATACCAGAGTCACAGCCAAGACCCTTCCTGCCGAATTCAAAGTATTGGAACTTCCCTTAACCCTGAGTCACAGGCCAGACTCTCCACAGCACCATGGTGGTGGTAATGGCCCAGACCATCTGACTCCTGCTCACCAAGACAAACGTAATTTCTTATGCTGATCAATTATGATTTGTGACATATGATTTGTGTCTGAATAAATACAAATAATTTTTTTCCTATTATATCCTACAAATATTCTTGATATAACCCCATTATTCTTTGAGAATTCTGCAATCTCTCCACCATTATGTGTATGTTAGAGGAAATGTATTTACCATTTCTTGATCTTGATGCTTCACTGCTTGATTTTTAAAATATTAATTAAATTATATCATTTTTTATCTGTAATATGTATCTGAAGATTTGGTAATGTGGCAGTTTATTAAAACAATATTTTAATTATTTTTAGCCAATATAAATGTGTGTTTTTTTTTTGGGGGGGGGGGGGGGTTTTTGGGTTATATACGGTTCTTTTT